>JPJW01001782.1:0-36766 GCA_000750755.1 Pseudogymnoascus sp. VKM F-4513 (FW-928)
CCCTCTCCAACATGCCCTCCACCTCCTCAAAACCCCCACCTCGCGCCCCCTCCCGCACTTCCGCGTCACCTTCTCCTCCGCCTCTCTCCTCACCAACGAAGGTCGCACCGCCACCCCGCTCAAGAACAACGAGATCCACGGCTGCATCGTGGCGTCATATGGATTCCACTCCACACTCGTAGCGGACTCCGACACAGCTGAGCTGCGCAAGTTCGGGGATAGGCGGTTTGGGATTGTAGCCCAGGAGTTGCTGGGGGCGCCGCATCGGTATAAAGCGAAGCTGACTTTGACGACGAGAGGGGGCGGGGAGAAGGTGGTGGAGAGGGAGACGCATGCGTATATCTTGTGCACGCTTGTGTCGCGGCTCGAGAAGACGTTTACGATTTCTCCGCATACGAAGCCGTTGGATGAGGTGATGAGGGTTGTGCATTTTGACTCGGGGAGTGGGGAGGAGATAATGGATGTCATGAAGGGTGCGTATGGCGGGGGGGCGCATGTAGAGAGGGGGGATGGATTGGTGGGGTATGAGGAGGTTGAGGATGTGAGGGTTGAGTTTGAGGATGTGGAGGAGGAGGGGAATGAGGGGAAGTGGTTGAGGGTTTGTGTGGATGGGCTGGTGATTAGGGTTAAGAAGGGGGGGTCGATGAGGGTTCAGAGGGTTGGGGAGGAGAAGGGGTTGTTGGATATTGTGGTTTAGCGGGGTAGACTGGGGGCCAGGGGTATTAGATTTTTTTTATAGCGGTACACGGAAGTATTACAAAGTTGATGACGTTTATGAAATCAATTTCAGCTTTCAAAGCTGTGGGTATTATTTTGGCCTGCTACAGTCCTCTCAGATGTCTACCAATAGAAACCACCCCCAAATCTATGTTTTCTCCCCTCGAGATGTCCTCGCCCTCTTACTCTTCGTCTGCCTCGAGTCCTGCCCATCCACCACACCCTCATCATCCGCCTCCCCCTCCCCCTCATCCTCCCTCACCCCTCTCTTCCTCTGCTTCTTCTTCCCCTGCTTCGCCAACTGCGCCGTCTCACTCAGCTCATTCTTCTTCGCCCACTCCGCCGCCTCATCCGCAAACGTCGTATTCAACCCCCCACCCGCCTTCGCCTTCAACTTCCTCACCGCAGCCTTCATCCTCACACTCTCCTTCCCCGCATTCGCTGTTGGGGTGGGAGCGCCCTTCGCTCCCGCCCCAACACCACCTTCAAAATACCTCGTGATATTAGCCTGTGTCCCCTCCGCCTCGCGGCGATTCATATCCCGAATAACAGGCACAAGAACCTCATCCGTGCACTCCGGCGTCCATCCAATCGTTGCCATGAGGAACGATCGCAGATTATTCAGATCGGGAACACCCCACTGGAAGGGGTCAGGCGTGCTATCCACATCCGCGTGCAGGTATGCATCTGTAACTGCCTCGCTAGGGAATGCAGGCGGGAGAAACAATTTCGCAGCTTGAGATTTGCGGAATTTCCTCCGGAAGGCAGAGGCGCTGTCTGCTTCCCTGGGACGGTGGTTGTGCTGCACGTCATGCCACCAATCTTTGAATTCCTTGAGGCCGTCTGTGGAGGGGAACTCGGAGATGATTTCGAGGGCGGTGACGGGACCGATGCCAGGGAGGCCGTCGGTGTAATCGCTTCCGAGGAGGTGGGCGAATTCAATAAGCTTTTCGCGGGGGAGGGAGAGCTCCTTTTCGAGGTCCGAGGCGAGGTAGCATTCGACGAATTTGTTGCTGTTGAACATGTTTTTGTAGACGCGGGTGCCGCCGAAGAGGAAGACGTCGGAGTCGTCGGTGATGATACCGTCAACGAGGCCAAGGGTGACAAGCTCAGCGCATTGGGCTTCGGCTTCCATTGGGGCTGTGATGTAGGGCAAGCCGAATAGACGGAGGAGCGCTTGGCATTCTGTGACCATGATATGGGATACATCATCTGCATCACGACGGTCCTTCTTTTGCTGGTTACGAAGTTGTTTGAGCTCCCGTTCGTAGTCCTCCTGGTTAAATTCTGGGGCCTTGTTGTTGAGGCTGCTGGCAAAACGTGCATGCTCTTCTGCTTCAAGAGCGAGATGTGCAAGCAGTTCCTCGTCTTCGGGGTCACTGAAGTCGCCAAACTCGTCGTCCGAAACAGCCTGTTGGTCAAAGGCGTCGTCATTCTGCGCGGCAAAGATATCATCTTGCCCTTGGAGAGTGGGAGGCGCCGCTGTTTCCGTTGGTTGATGCAATTCAACGTCCTCAAATGTGGGAGAGGGACTCTTTGGTGCTACTGGTTTTCCGGAGGGCTCGTCTCTGTCACTTTCCGACCATTCAACGGGCTCGTCATCCGAAGGCAGGTTTGCCTTGTCACCTCCATCTTCCACCATATCCGGGGCGCTCTTTTCGGCATTCTGTTGAGACACATCAAGAGGCAAAGCTTCGTCTACAGTTTCTTGCACGGGTTTCTGCTTGCCAGAAGGTGATAGCTTTTCTTCGTCCCTCTTCTTATCATCGGTAACGGTAACCTTTGGCGGTGGCGCTTCAACTATCTCAACATCACTACCTTCATCAGAAGACTCAATCTCAATAACGCCATGGTCGCGCTTATACATTCTCTCTTCTTCCAGACGCCTCTCATAATCCGCAGCATTCACTTGCTGATCTTTCGCCATCTGCTCTCTGACGTCGGACCGGATATCCCCAGTACTGGCCATCCACGGTGGGAGAGGTCTTGCTTTTTCGACTTCCTCGTCACGTTCAAATCCCCCAGCCAAGTCGTCACTTTCCTTTTCTGTACTTTTGGCCTGCTTCGGGCCAGCCTTAGCAAATCCACTGAATATGGATTTCTTCAAATCCAGTTTCTCAAATGGTAGAGGACCACTGAATGAATTATCGGCAGCGCGCAGCGAAGCGGCAGGCGCAGATGGGGCGATAGCCTTCTGCTTCCTCGCTCTAGCGAGAATATCTTGCAGGTTTTCTTCTTCATCGCTGCTCTCAGCAGCCGCGCGCTTTGGCATCGCAGCATTAGCTCTGTTATTGACAATATTGATCAAACCATTCCCACTACTCTTTAGCAGTGGGCGATGGTCTTTAGCAAGCTTCTGCTCATATGTGGGCATCTGAACATCTTCAAAATCGGCTTCGTCTTCAGACTCCTCGGCCGCAAAGCTTTTCTGCATAGACAACGCAATCGCACGATTCAGCTCTTCCTCTTCGTCAGCGTGCTCGCTCACTTCAAATAAGTCTTCGGCTCCGTCTTGTTCTACAAAGAGAGAGTTTGTTGGAGCTTGTACATTTGCTGCAAGATCATCGTCGGCTAGTTGGAGAGCCTTAATGTGGTCCATTTGTTGCTGGAACCGAGCTTGTTCTGTCGGGAGCCGGTTGAGTCCCTCGACAGGGACATCTTCAAACTCATCCTCATCCTCGAGTTCTTCATCTCCCAGTTTGACTTGCTTCCTTTCATGCAAAGCGTCAATGTCAATCGGCTTGTTTCGCTCCCCCCGATCCTTGTCTTTGCTAACAACACCCAATGCCCATCCACCTTCTACTCCTTCATTCTTCACAAGCATGTATTCCCGGCCTCTTTCTCCAGCAATCCTACCATTGCCCCCAAACATGGCGGCATCGTCGTTCATCCCATTCAAGTTCATTAATCGCTGCGTTAAATCGTTTCGTTCCCTCACTCGGTCGACCTGAAATTTCGAAAATGCCATCCTGTCCGGAAACATCTCTTCAAGTTGCTCTTTGCTCAACCCCATTCTAAGCCTGGATCTCAACCTAGCAGCATTGAGGATATTGTACCTATCAGCAGGAGGCAAACACTTAAAAAAGTCTCCATCAAAATCGATTTTGCTGAAGTCGTAGAGGTCAACATTCTCCCCGCTATTGTGCTGTCTGGCAAACTCCTCTAGCTCTTCAGCCGACATAATTCGAGGATCGTTCGGCTGTCCCATATTTGAAATATCACCATTCAAATCCGGTAAATGGTATTGATCCTTCTTGACGAACTTCCGACTCTGTTGCCTCTCCTGGTTTGACATGCCCAATTCGTCCACATAAACCAAGTTCTGATCATCCGGCAGCTCCTCATCTTCCACAGCCTCTGCAGGACGTCCTCTGACCTCAATCTCTCGCTTCCGTTTATCTTCCGCCTCCTGCGCCACCCGCTGCATCTGCATCGCAAGCAGTTTCCCCGCCGTCCTCGTCGCATCATCACGTCTGCCCTCTCTGCGTCGCTTCCGGCCCAGGATCGTCTGGCGTTTCAGCGCAGGCGCGCCACCATCGAAAACAAACACCGGCTTGATGCCGAAATACAGCAGCTTGCAGATGCGCCGAAAGAAGCCGACAACGTGAGAGTTGCGGAGCGCATTCCCCTCCTTGTCGCGCACGGCTTTTAGGAACTGGTATATCCAGATGGACGCGTCGACCGCAAGGCGCTTTCGGTTGAGAGCTTCCAGTCTCGTGGGTCTGGCGCAAGGGTGCAGCACCGACCAAAGTTGGGTCACACCCATCGTTCATCAAGGTGGCGGGTTTGTCGAGAAAGCTCTGAGGTATGTTTCGCAGGACTCGATCCAAACGATACATTCACTGCAATCAGCAGGGTGTCTCGATGCAGTTTTCGGAGACTTCGGGCATCATGATGGCGGTTTCGTATGCGATGCTTCCAGTTTTAACTTCTGAAGGCACCCATTCGCCTTCTCCACGAGTCATTGGGGTTCGTGACGTACTTGACGCGAAGTCACGTGGGCCATTTAACGTGCTTATCGTTATCAGTATCGAACATGAATATCAAGGTCCCGGTCACTTCGAGGTGGACGACTAAAATTTTGTTATCCACCGACCTCTAAGCAAGATGGCGACTACAAACGACGAGGCAAAAGATTATCTTAATGGTCTTTTAAATAAGAGCCTCCGTGTCACAACAACTGACAAGCGAATGTTTCTC
This sequence comes from Pseudogymnoascus sp. VKM F-4513 (FW-928), assembly GCA_000750755.1. NCBI lineage: Eukaryota > Fungi > Ascomycota > Leotiomycetes > Thelebolales > Thelebolaceae > Pseudogymnoascus > Pseudogymnoascus sp. VKM F-4513 (FW-928). The sequence continues at coordinate 4,918 of JPJW01001782.1, forward strand.
GGCGAGTTCAAATGCACAGATTCGGTAACCATTATCCCCTCCTCCCCCGCAGCAGATTGCAACACACAATATATGTCGGGCAACTAGCAGCTAACAATGGCTATATAGGATCGTAACATTATCCTCGCACATACCTACGAATACCGCTTACCCTCTGAATCCTCTCTTCCACAAACCTCCGAAACCGGCTCGGTCACATTGGAAATGACATCCCGCTACCTGGGTCTGGTCGTTGTGCCAGGAGAGCATATTACAAAGATCGAACTCGAACAATTCGCATCGCAGATGAAATCCGCGGGATCGCGCTGGTCTGGCAATATGCTTAAGTCGCAGACTGGCACTACTACCACGACGACTTCGGAAGCTGCATAATACTACCCATCTCCCGTTATTGTGGGATGTACATGTCCTTTTACTGTCTGGTTTCGGACAGGACGGGGTATTCGCTTCATATGCGACGAGCTGAGAATTGAAAGGAACGGGCATAAATGCAAAGGGTATATAGCCCGAATTCTTGCAGGATGCCATCCAAAAGCCCAGACGATAGCCACCTGGCAACGAGAACCGATGGGTATAAGTGGGCACTGGCTCTCCAGGGGTCGTCGACCTTGAGATTATGAGAGCGAGTTCAGTGGATTACATCAAGCCTATTGTTTGTAACACATAATTTATGAATCACAAAGAGGCGACCATTTTCAGAAACTCAACCAACAGTATAAACAACATATTATTTTATTAACATCGGGTCATTGCGAAACACATGTTGTATAAAAAAAGAAAAGAAAGCAATGAGATTCCGGGATTTATTCTCCCGCAAAACTCCCAACTCGTCAACACCAAAGAAAGAATGAACACTCCAATCCCGACCGGCCCCTTAGGCCTCGACCGAGGCCTCCTGCAGACGACCTCTGCTCTCAAGGTTCTCACTCTCCAGCACGGAGTGCCTGTCCTCCTCCTCCTCATCATCATAATCATCGACGCCCTGGTGTGCGCTAGCTGGGACCCACAGGCCAGACTCGCGATCCTTGTATGGGCCGTCTTGGCCAGAAAGGTCGTGGCCCTCTGCGTTACGGGCGATGTTGTTACGGCGGCGTTGGGAGAGGGTGCGTGCGCGGCTGGATAGCTTTGCGTTGACAGCAGCCTTGGAGTCGACCCAGTTGGTGAGAGCATCCTCGCAGTCCTGGATGATGGCCTTGCTGGCCTCGTATCCGTCGTATGCAGCTCTAGTCTCGCCAGGGGTGACGGGGGTGTCGTCAATCAGCTCCAACAGGTGCTTTCCGTAGCCAGCGATGGTAGCGAGCTTCTCGCTGTGCTCGCGGAGAGCATTGAATTGGTAGTTGAATGCGGCCTTGATCTTCTCGCGTGTGATGTTGGAGAGCTGGGCCTCGGCGACGAGCGACTCGGCTTCGGCGCGGACAAGCTCCTGTTCGAGGATAACAATTCGGGGGGAGTTGGGCTCCTTGTATTTCAATTGCGCGATTTGGTCTGTGATCTTCTGCTTGCCTGTATTGAATTAGTACCAGAGTTGGCGCATTGAAGAATGAAGAAACTTACGATCTCTGCTTGGCTGCACCGACGACTCAATGTTGCGGATGCTCTTAATAGTAACACGGTATTGATCGTACTGATCAACGTAGGAGTCCTCGAGCTCACCCATCTCGTAGAGCAGAACACCAAGCTTATCGGTGACATCGGATACGTCATCGTCGCATCCCTCACCCCAGATCGACAATTGTTGCTATGTGATGTCAGTAAAGGCGACAGTAGGTTGATGTGGTGTCGCAAGCTTACAGCAACTTCCATGCGCTCTCTTCCGACAAGCTCCATGCTGCGCATAACGTTCTTCTCCATCTTCACGAGCTGGGCGAGCTTCTTGCTCAGCTCGGTGCTACCGAAGCCAGCACTGTCAAGACGAATTAGCAATGTACTCAGGATTGCGCAATGGGTTCAAACGTACGCATGCTTCCTCAATCCATGGCCAATGCCTCCGCGGCCAAAAAGGCGCCCCGACTTGGTGGTCGATGGTGGAGGCGGCGGGTTCTGGAGCTGCGACGCAGTCGGAGCCCGAGATTGCCGCAGGGAATATGTGCGATGCATGTTTGTTTATTGATGGGGTTTGTTGACAGTTGGAGGGTGTGCTTATTTTCAACAGAAATCTATCAGTCGTTCGATTGATAGTTGATAGGTAGCAAGATCTCGAAAAGAAAGAGAAAGAAAGAAGAGAGTCTGGGCTGAGGGTAGGATTAAGGGTGGAGTGACTTTAGTTAACTTCCAGGTTAAACTCTCGAGAAGAAGGCAGAAGAGTGACGAGGGGGACCACTGCGTCATAGTTGTGCGTTTAAGGTTTGAAAGGTTCCACATCTGAGTGAATACGCGGCTGTGATTGGATGATGATTGGATGGGACTACGCACGACAACCGGGCCTCGACGTAGCCGGTTATTTGGCGTATTTTTGTATTTTTGTCCATTTGATGGGAAGGGAAGGGAACTACAACCAAGGTTTATGTGACGAATCAGAAAATTGACAATCGATTAATTAAAGGGTTTGAGGGTTTGAGAAATGCATATGATAATTATCGTATTAAGTTCCCCAAAAAAAAATTAAATCAATTACTGGCAAAAATCGAGGAGAACGCCGGCTATCGCGATAAATTATCCCCGAATCAAGCAAGATCAATCCACCGATTCCTTGGAATTTATCAAGGCAGCAAGCGGTGAGCAAGTGGGCACACTACTCCAGTAGCACAGCATTTTGTCTCAGGCGTCCCATCCGATGTCATACTTGTGCCAATGTCTCTCACTTATGTCAAGATAGTAGTATCTCAGCCCCCTAATCGCTGAATGGTGGCAGAGTATGGCCTAGTATCGATCGATGATTTAACACACATGACCAAAGCACCCAGTAAGACCCATTGCGTCAAAATCAGCTTCCGCCTCTGCCTATGATTTAATGCCTCCCACCTGGTAAGAAGGGGTCCTAGTTGATCCCCATTCGAAATCCCAGCCCGAGAGTGTGGTCCGTAGGGCTGATGGCAGTTAAATGCCGCCACAGACTAGTCGATCGATCTCCAACCCACAGATTGTCATTGATTTGCCTTTTCACCATGATAGCATTCCCGTTGGTAATATCCCCAATACTTGGCAATGCAGGCTGCTCGTTGCTAGCCGATCCCCAGAGTTATACCCTTCGGCATCCCTGGTCAGATCATAGTCCCGTAGTCCCCTTTGAAAGTAGATCAGGCCTAGACTGCAAGGAAATATACAGGGTTCAAAAGCCAAGTCCCGTGAAAAAGAAGCATTGTTGATAATTGCCCACTTCTGACGTCATTTCCACAGTCGGCCGGTTCGGCGTTGGGATCACGGGAGTGTGCGGGCGCTATAGATTAGATTAGATTAGATCGTGGGGTGTTTCTCGTCCCAAGTTTATCGGAAGGTGTGTATCGACGTACCACGTTCGCGGTCACGACTGTATACGATATTGTCATAGCAATATGACAGTAGAATAAATTGCTTACTTCTCGTGAGACATGGCTATCCAGGTATGTGAGCGTACCCGGCGGCATTCAGTGGGGCAAAACCACAAAAGTGCCCTCCGTGTGGAATCTACGAGTGTCGTGTGCTAACATTTCTACAGCACGCGTATACGCTGAATCCCATAACAGCACTCGCGCATTACCGCCGAGCAGAGGGTGCGGGGAAGTTTGAGTTGCTCCTAGTTGGAGAAGGTGCCTTTCTCAAGATTTACGAAGTTGAATCCTCCAATCTCATCGCACAATGCAGAGTCTTCAACTCCCAAACTGTGCACGGGATCGCTGTTCAGGGGGAAGAGGGATCTGGCGATGGTCTCATATCGATCTGGGGAGGCCGTTCTTTTACCTTGCTTGATGACATTGACTTGGCAAACATCATATCAAGTGATGTGAGCTCCCTCGTTTCGAACGAAAAGGTCGCCCCTGACTGGCTGCTGGCCTGCGCTATTTCTCCTTTTAATGCTTCGGGCGGCTGCATTTTCATTACAGCCCACAGCGTTGCCCTACACGTTCTACCTCTTGATGGCTCCAAGCAAATGTCTGTGCGGCGCCTGTCATCGCCGTCCCGCTCGATTCTCTACTCTGCCAATATTGTCTGGACTTCAGAATCTTCAATCATGGTTGCAGCCGGCACAGTATTTGGAGAGATTGAAATTATTGCCTTGAAAATGAGTATTACGGACTCTACAGAAAGTAGCGAGGTACTCTTCACTTTCACTGGCCATGAAGGATCAATATTTGGGGTTCAGATCTCCCCTGAGATAACAGGGCCAGATGGACAACTCACCAGACTTCTGGCCAGCTGTAGCGACGACAGGACCATCAGATTATGGGATCTTTCCCCATTAAATAGCCATCCAAAGGATCCTCCTCCGGCAAAAGAACTGTTGAAAGATACTGGGTTTGGCGGGGTTGTTCCCGACTCACAGGGTATATTTTCTGACAAGCTATGCATAGCTACTGGAATGGGAGGCCATGCCTCTCGCATTTGGCAAGTCAAATTCGTCACTCCAAGGAACCCGGAGTTGGAGAAGGCGACTCGAGTTAATGTTATCTCCTTTGGTGAAGACTCGACAGTGCAACAATGGGCTCTTGACGGATGGTCAAAGGGGCCCAGCGAAAATTCTACTCGGGATGGTCTTGGGCTAGAAAAATTAACTTTGAAGCCCAAAGCTACCCTTACACATATCCAAGAGTTCTCGCACCATACTGGAAAACATATCTGGTCGTCTTCTTTACTTGCAACTGGCCAGCTACGAAGCAGATTGGCCACTGGCGGTGCAGATGGAGCAGTCTCTGTGTTTGATATTTTGCTAGATGGACAACAGGTAGAGCAGGAAATTGGGCAGGTGGCTCATGATTCGCCCGCAGATGAGTTACCAGAAAGCCATAGACATGCAAGATCTTGGATAAAATCTCTGGATGATCTCATCGAACCTCTACCTCCCGCCGCAATAGCTCAGGAACCTGTCGAGGATCCAGTCGAGCCGGTCGAGGAACCAGCCGTGCAACAAGCCCCTGTTGTAGCCGGGTCCAAAGATGAAAACCCAGAAGATTCATCAAAGAGCAAGAAAAAGAAGAAGAAGAAGAAGAAGCCGGCTGTGGCCCCAAAAGACGCTTTTAACAAATACGCGCTTGTGGGCTCAAACAAGGTTCTCTTCACGACGAATTTCGGAAGAGTTGTCGTCCAGTCAAACACTTCCACTGACCCTTGGCTCGAACTATCACTCCCAGCTGGCTCCGAATCAGACCTAAAATCCTATTCTGTTGTCACAGGTATACCAGACCACGGAATTGCTATATTGGCTGGTGCAAATGGCAAAGTCTTTATGCATTCTCCCTCACGAGGCATAAAACAAATAGCGAATTTAAAACACAAGGTAGCAGGACTGTTTTATATTCCACGGCCGGGTCATGATACCCTCCTAGTCCTCGCAACCCTCCTTGGGAGCTCTGGGGCCAGTGTTATTACTCTCCGACCTGCCTCTTTGGAGAAGGTGACTGTTCAATCCATCAATTTGCCACCTGCATTTGTAGTGACGAGTGCAGGCGAGGTTAGTGACTTGATCATACTTGGGTCGAGAAACGGAAAAATCGCGGTTTATAATCTGGACGCTGGAGCAAGCGAACAGATGGTTGACATTGACGATAACTTCAAGTGTCGCGATGCAATAACCTCTGTTATAAGGGTTCCAGATTCGCTCGAAACCCCAGGACACTTTGTCGTCACATCCCGTGACGGAACTTATGCTATTTTACTTGCATTTGTCAACCCACTCGATGCTGAGGCCTTGGTCCTGTTAAAACTTGTACACCAGGCATCGCTTCCATTTGGGCCAATGATTGAAGGTGCAGCATACTGTGACGAATCACTGATTGTCAATGGCTTTCGGAGCACGACGTTCATTGTCTGGAACGAAACAGAGCAAAGAGAAATATGCAGGGTTGACTGTGGTGGGGCTCATAGAAGCTATGTTTACTCACTTCTACCCCAGAACGGAGGCACCTTCTTTGCATATACAAAAGCGTCGAAACTACATATACATGAGCAATACCACCCGTCACACAACGTCTTGAAGACTGGTGGCCATGGGCGAGAGATCAAAACCTGTGCTGTGTCTCCGGATCAGTTATTTATTGCCACGGCGGCAGAGGATACAAATATAAGGATATGGGACTACGACGATGCTCATGACGAGGTTGACGGCGATAGGCTCCAGTGCTATCTTACCCTACGGAAACACAGTGCTGGAGTTCAGCATCTGCAGTGGGCCGCTTCGTCGGAAAGCTCCCACTACTTGTTCAGTGGCGGCGGGTGTGAAGAGTTCTACGTCTGGGCGATTATGGCCGCACCGGGGAAAAAAGGGCTCGGGGCAGTCTGCGAAGCTACTCTGGACGACCTGAGTGAGGATCGTGACCTGCGGATTATGGGCTTCGATGTTCACGCGACTAGTAACCCAGTCGAAATTGGTCTCGCAAAGAGCCCATCGATGTACTTGATTGCCATTGCTTTCTCCGATTCTACCATTAGGGCATATTGGTATACACAAGCCTATGGGTTCGAAAAATTCGGACACGGAAGATACACGTCGTCGTGCATAACGCAGATAAAGGTGTTAATCTCAGAGGAGAGCGGATCGATGATCCTGACGGCCTCGACGGACGGCCATCTTGCAACGTGGGGAATGGACGGGGATGATGATGACGATGATGATGATGATGTTGGGCTTACCAATTTTTCCGTGACGAAGAGAATCAAGGTTCATCAGTCGGCCATTTTATCACTTGACACTCTCCCAATAGGACCAGATGGTTTCCTCATTGCTACTGGAGGCGACGACAACGCCGTATCGCTGACTTATCTCAGCTCCGACGAATTTGCTTTGCGGTTGGCAGTCCCATCGGCCCATGCTGCTGCTGTCAGTGGGCTGAGTTTTGTTACTCACTCGCACGATTCCGCGGATCAAACGGGAATCTTTCGCATATGCACAGTGGGTGGAGACCAAAAGGTGAAGAGCTGGGCATTTAAAGTAATGGCTGAGCTGGAACAAGGAAGGTTCAAGATCAGCGAGTTGGTATGGCAGGAGCAAGAGGTCGGTGACAAGACTACAACCAACGTTGCGGATGCCGCCGGGCTGGCCAGCATTGCTGGTGGATGTGGTCATACCCATTGCTTGGTGTATGGCAATGGGATGGAGATATTTGATGCTTGATAGTATCAAATTTTTACTGGGGCCTAGGACGATATAAAACCATGTGTATATTGCCTGTCGGACAAACCTACATGGTCATTTGCATATATAATTTTCCAGGAATTATCATATTTATATCAGAAAATAATATATTGAGAGAAAATTCCAAACCACCCCTCAATTACAACACAGAGATAAGAACGAAAATAGCCTCAAATGCACAAATGGTACAGATTTAATATTATCCCAATCATCACAGATCGACTAGTGAGTAGAGAGTATTTGTGAGTATAAACAGAGTTGAGAAATGCATACACCTGTGGTTTGCGGGCTATAGTAAACCCGATGGCCGCCAAACAGATCGCGCTAGCAAGGTACCCCCTGTCGTAACCCCATACTGCGAGTGTTATCTGGAGCTTAACATTTCGTACCTGGCAGATCATCCAAAACAATTCCACTGCTTCACGACGAATTACGTTGGTGTGAACCCCCGAAAACACCAATGACACTGGCGAATGGACACAATGGACAACACAGCACCTTCATCTGCAGATGCGCCAATGGGAGAAGCACCCCAAGACACGCCAACCTCTGAAGAAACCTCCCTCCCCTCCTCGATACCCCAAAAGCGCGTGTTGGAGGATGACCACCTGCCATCCGTGTCCTCACCACTAAACCCAGACTTCAACAAGGCGGCAAAAGATGAAGCACCTGCAGCTAAGGAGCGCGCAGCTCGCGCCAAAAAGGAGTCTTTCAAAAAACGCGAGGCCAAGGGTCCTGTTACGACAGAAGTAAGAGCCAGCCCGGACCCGGCAGGTCCAGCTAAACAGAGGAAGACATCGGACGTCCTCGCCCCCCTGCGCTACAAGCTGGCTCCACCAAGACTCGCGGATTTTGAGCCTCCACAAGGACCAGTGTTTACCCCAAGCCATACGATTAAAGGCCCGGATGGCGCGCCAATACAATTCTATGAAGCCTCGGACTAGTAAGATCACCACGCCCCGATATTCGATCGCCTTACTAACGTGTCTGTCCCTGCAGTGCCTCCAATAAAAAGAACTATCGTTATACTCACTGTATCGCCGACCCCGAATTCCCCTCATCTCTATTCTACCGCCAGTCCGAAACTGCACCATACACCCCACGCCTCAACTTCGAAGATCAGGCAAGCCATATGTTCGTGGACCCGGAAGGCCGACATGTTTCGACTGATAAAGGTTTCCGCATGGCGAAAGCAAATGTATGCGTAAGGGAAGGGCGCTACTACTGGGAGTGCAAGATCACGAGCGGAATACCAAAGGAAGGCCAAACAAGCGAAGGGCATGTACGAGTGGGCTGGGCAAGGAGAGAAGCTACCCTGGAATCCATGTGTGGTTTTGATGCCTACAGTTACGGAATCAGGGATGTCAGTGGTCAAAAGGTCCACCTGTCTCGCCCAACCGCATTCTTTCCACCAGGGGAAAACATAGAGGTCGGGGATGTGATAGGACTGGAGATTAACCTTCCATCGCTATCACTACACAGCAAGGTTGTCGAAGGACGATACAACCCCGCCGTTGATCTGGAAGACGACGAACCGAAGCACGGTCCAGTTTCCGATGTCATACGGGATCGAGTTCCCATACGATTCAAGTCCCACCTCTACTTCGAGCAGATCGATTACCTTCCAGTAAAGGAGCTCGAAGATTTGATGAATCCCGCTCCGACAGGATCATCTGGTAGCAGTGGCTCGAATCAGAAGCCGAGAGCAACGCATCCAACGCCAGCAATGCGCACTCTCCCAAATTCCAGCATCAAGATTTATAAAAACGGAGTCTACATGGGCGAGGCCTTCAAGGATCTCCTCGCATTTCTACCGCCAGCGTCGTTGCCACAGGCCCAAGTGGGTGCCCGAGAAGGCCTGGATGATGGGATGTTGGGTTATTATCCGGCAGTTAGTGTTTTCCGTGGCGGCGCCGCTGAAATCAACCTTGGTCCTGACTTCTGGTTCCCGCCGCCTGAATCCGACCCGGATGACGACGAAGTTGACATGGTCGGTAGCGACCAGCAGGCAGCATCCAAGGGCAAGAAGGCGAAGCCCGTCTCGGAAAGATTCGATGATCAGATTGCGGAGGATATCGTTTATGATCTTATTGACGAGGTTGATTTCTGGAAGCAGGACGGATTCGTTGTGCTAAACCAGGCTCGCAATGCGGCACTGGCGCACCCTACGGCCACGAATGATAATGGAGAGCCAGGGGAAAACATCATTCCGCACGGCGAGATCAAGGAGTTGGTTCAGGATGAGGAGTAATGATGGATAATGCTGCCCCCCAAAAGCACGACGGCTGTCGCGATTATTATCGTTGTCGCCATTGCGCTGGAACAACAGAAGGCGCTCCCGATAGGTTCAATTAGCCTGCCAACGCTGTTCCTACAGCAAAAGTATTGAAACAATGTTTCACCTCATGAAACCGAGGTGCCTGAATATGTCACGACACAGATGACGAAAACAGTGCCGGGCCGGGATGGCCGGGACGCACCTCTAGATTGGAGCCATTGAGATGGCTTAAACCACCCGCGGGTTTGAGAAGATTGTAAGACATAATTCAGGAGACCCTGAAGTTGCAATTGCAACCGGCGGATTTCTTGACTTCGTTGTTAACTACTGTACGGATATATCTCGACAGATATAAGAAAAGTAAATAAAATCTGAAGCTGATTGTTAATATGGAGTACGCGCACGCACCCTATGTGATCAGCGTGGTCAAAGTAACCCCGCGTGGCTGACATGACGTCGGCTGTACCCAGTTGAATTTTGGTACGGCACGGACGCCGCACCCAGTAGCTGTACGAGTAGCTGTGCCTCGCATGAACAATACAATCAGGTGGCTTGCCTTGCAAACTTTTGCCGACTGCGGTTCCATTACTCGTCTTGAGATTACTCTTCCATTCGACATTCTATTCCTGTCGCCAAGTCTCCCACTGTAACATCTTTGGACACAAACATAGCATTTGATGGCGTGAGGGCCCGGATGTCGCAAGAGAGCTTCTGAACTGTGCCTCATGCTACATCATTAGTCGTACTGTTGCGCACAACCCGCGCACACCGGAAAGCCGAGTAAAATTTGATGTCTCAGCCTCTTTCGCAAAGGTTATCCGCAGCTCATTTCCTCGAGGGAAGAGTCTGGCGATTCCAAGGCACGCCCTAGGTGTCCATTGGCAGCGATGCAGAGAGTTACTTCCATGCTGCCGTCCTGGGACAGGACCAAGAAGGGCGGCAAACAGGGCTTCGATAAAGTCTGGGGATGGGCGGACAAGCTGGGCGCCCCGGTAAACAGGCTCACGAATAAAATCGGCAGCGAGGCGTTTTGGCCGACCGAATTGGACAAGGAGAGTGACAAGGCTGCGAGGATATTGAGGAGCTTTTGCAGTAAGTCGCCCCAGGCTTACCTCGGGCCACAAATATAGAACTCCCGATATGGATCAGTACTGTGCTGTGCGCAAACAACGGGGAGAATCGCAATCGTTTCATGCCCTTATAGTTTACTGACAACGCGTGCAGAGGATGGCTTCTACAAAGAAGAGAAATTGCCGCCGAGCGAAGTCGGTCCCAACCAGAGCGCGAAGCAAAGGGTAGTCATGAAGATCCCACCAAACGTGGTCAAGAATGCAGTTGGGATGGCCATTTTCACAACAATGCGCACGGGTCTTTGGGTTTCGGGAGCTGGCGGATCTGGAGTTTTGGTCGCGCGACTAGAAGACGGATCATGGTCACCTCCCTCCGGGATTATGCTACACACCGCCGGGATAGGATTTTTAGTGGGCGTCGACATATACGACTGCGTGGTGGTAATAAACAGCAAGAAGACACTGGAGTCGTTTACAAAAATACGAGCAACAGTTGGCGGTGAAATCAGCGCCGTCGCAGGGCCAGTTGGGGTTGGTGGGGTTCTGGAGAACGATGGGAAATGGAAGCAGATCAACAAGCCAGTGTTCACATACCTGAAGTCGCGAGGATTCTATGCTGGGGTTCAGCTAGATGGCACGGTAATTATTGAACGAACTGACGAAAATGAGAGGTTCTATGGCGAGAAGGTATCTGCAGCGGATATCTTAGCTGGAAAGGTCAGATTCGTACCTAGGGAAACGAAAATGCTCCTGGAAACACTGAAGCTAGCAGAGGGCCGATCAGACGTTGACCAAGAATTAATGGAGGAACTGGAGGACCAACCCGCCCCAGGAGATGTCGACGTCGAGTCGTCTACAGTTTTCGGAATCCCCGAACCAGATGACCCCGATCCATTCGGCGTCCTTGCTTTAGAGCAGGCCGGGCTGGAGATCAGGGAGGCAGGAAGCCACTCTCGGCCGAATAGCTCACAGTTTGAATACAAGCCGAGCCCGACCAGTCCGATATTTCCACACCTAAACCGGATGAGCATGGACACAACCGCGGCAGGCAGTCGAGCAAGCTATATGAGTAACTCGAAACGAACCAGCTTGCGAACTGTCCGAAGTATTTCGATGGGTACACAAACCGACGCGGATGACTCGTCCAGCGTGCATGCAAAGACTCCAATTGAAGCTGCCGATACTCCCGTGGAGAAGGTCGAGCTAGAGCCACCGGATGTCGACTACACACAAATTGACCTCGGACCATACAGCGGATTCACGAGCCCAAACCGTACCTCCCAATTCAATGGCAGTGGCACAACCATAACAGAACCTGAATCGCCCGTAACCCAACACCGCGAAGGGGCTGAGAAGGACATCGAATCAAAACATCACGAGACACCCGTGAAGCAAGCTGCTCCCCTATATCGCGAAAGGTCCAATAGGCGTACCCAACTCCAACATCGCGAAAAGTCTGAGAAGCGCACTGAACGTCAAAGCGAAGAAGGCTCCGAGAAGAACGGCGATAGCGACGTCGACGCTTATTCAGACGACGGTTTGGACGACGACGAGCCCGTGGTTTTCGAGGCGGCGGCAGCAACACGCCGCCCAACCCACATCAACGTTGTCAAGGCGCGAGGAAATGTTGTCACGATCCCACCTAGACCGACACCACCACTGCCACAAAGGAGCTCGGCAAGAGGCAGCCGAACTTTGATCAACGGCGTTTGGGAGAACGGGGCCTCTCCACTTTCGAGTCCGAGGTCGGACAGGTTTTCTCCTCTCTCTAGCCCAAGGGCCGATGGATTTGAGATTGCTAAGCTTAACGGGAGTTCGAGCCGGCCGTCGTCGCTCCAGGAGAAGGCTGAGCAACCAAATGGCACAGCCGGAAATGGGGATAATGCGGTGGATGAAACCAACGGAGTAAAAGGAAAGCAATCGAGTGAAGTTGAGGTTCCTTACGGTCAATATCTTTCCTCCGGAAACCAGACGAGCAAAGAGAGCTCTAATGAAGGGAGCCCAAAGGAAGTGACCCCCAAAGAAGAGAGCTCCAAGGAACTTAGCGCCGAGGAAGTGAGCACCAAGGAAGAAAGTCCTGAGAAAGAGAGCTCCAAGGAAGAGATCTCCAAGGAAGAGAGCTCCAAGGGAGAGAGCCCCAAAGAGGAGAGCTCAAAAGAAGAGGCTCCACTGGCCTCTGCCGAAACGGATATCTCGTCTATAAAATCTGGAACTGAAGTTCCACTCCCAGGCTCTGATCTGACTGACGACGTGGCCGACGAAAGTCAGAATGAAGATTTCCATGATGCTGTCGATGCGCCTACTAGTGGCAAGGAAGATACGATTACAGACACGAAGATATAGGTGGCATAAGGTGTTTTTAGAAATTTATGCTTGACGGGGGAATAATATATGGGATTAAAGTTTTTTTTTTTTGTTATTACAGTTTACAGGACATAATTTTGGGCATGGAGTTGCTGATCGGGAGCATCATATGGGGTGTTCCGTGACGTTGGGTGGAGTTTGGCAAGAGATAGGAATATAGGCGCCGACATACTTTTACGATATAGTCAAACGCAATTTACAGAGATGGCTTGCTTGTATGTGTCTTCTGCTTGATGATGTGAATTATCGAAGAGATGTCTTGGCTTTGGGCCCCCAAGTGGTACTAAACAAATGATAGCATCCGAGCATCCATCAAATCCAGGAGCTTTAGCTCAGTGGTTAACAATCCCTCGTGGCGCAATGGCTAGCGCGTTCGACTGTTAAACAGTAATCCTGCTTGCAATCGAGAGGTTGGTGGTTCGACCCCACCCGAGGGAGCTTCCTTTTTGCTTCTTTTTTATGTTTTAATAGGACTGGTTGGTGATGTGGTTGAGGGAGCGAAATATTCTCTAGCTGCTGTGTGGTGGTGTGCTATAATTTTTGGTCGCGTACCTGAGCGAAAGTCGCGTATTCCCCTGATAAGGCTGATAAGACTGGGGAGATGTAGGAGAGTCAACACCACATCTGTTGGAAACATTTCACTTTTGTCCCAAGCCTACAACAGTAGAAGTTACAGCTCAGCTGTAATTTCACGCCCCAGATATCACTCATGTCGGTCGGGCAGTACGATGACAGTAATCGCGCCTTTCTCCAAGCCTTCATGGCAAGAGGCACCTTGACGTTCAAAGAAGCGCGACCCCTCCTCGCCGCCATATTCTCTGTGAAGGATGGTACCTCACCCATTCCCTTCCAGCTTTCCCTCCAGTTTTCTAATCAGCTATGATTCAGGTGAAACTGTTCGCCCCGATGAAGTCACCATGGCAGACTTCGACTCTTACGTCCACGCCGCCTCCGCCGCCTTGTCCCCATTCGACTATGAGATCCGCTCGACACTGCACCAGGTCTCGAAAGAGCGTATATGGGCCCTCGTGAACAGCACCAGCGATGCCCTGACACAAATTGCGACAGTGAGAACAGCAGACGAGATCGCATTTATCAAGCGGGTACTAGATGCGATGTTCGAGACATACAATACTGAGCGCCAGGAAGTCATGGCGATTACCAGCATGCAGGCCATGAAAGTAGCAAAGGCGGACGAGAGGAGGCGGCAGAGCAACGGAGAGGGCGAGGAGAACCAGAGCGCAGATAAGGGACTCACGCACAGCCAGGCGGAGAAGTTGATGCTTAGTTTGGTCGAGGAGGGATGGTTTGAGCGCAGTGGCGAGGGGTGGTTCACGCTTTCTCCTCGTGCGCTGATGGAGCTGAAGTCGTGGCTCGTGGCGACTTATAATGATCCGGATGCGGAGGCGGGCGAGTGGCAGCATATCAAGAACTGCGAGGCTTGCAAAGGGATTGTGACAATCGGACAAAGGTGCTCAGAGGTGTCGTGTACTGTGCGCCTTCATGAAGGCTGTTTGGGACCATTTTGGAGGACGAGGAGGGAGGAGAAGTGTCCTAAGTGCAAGACACCGTGGAAGGGCTTGTGGGTTGGGGAGAAAGCTGTGACGACGACCGAAGCATATAATAGAGGCAGGAGAATTAGTGGGGGCGCAAATAGGAGGCCAGCGCAGGCGGAAGAAGAAGAGGAAGAAGAAGAAGAAGGAGGAGGAGAGAATGGAGCAGAGGAAGACGAAGAAGCTGACGATAACTGAGTTTTGAGATACGAGTAAGAGAGTATTACGAATGACTGGCGTTCGGGATTGGAGGCGTGGCGTTTGGGCTGGGGCTGGCTCTTTAAGAGATAATACTCAATACCAAAGACTTTTCAAAACTGAAAGGCTATACATATATGGGACTATTTGGTGACTGTCAATGCACTGCTTTAGAATGAGACTATACAAATCAAATTGGTATATTAACCGACTATTATTTGCCGATCATGGTCATACATATATCTATCCCCTGCCATCCGCATACTAGAAATTTACTTTTGCACCTCATTATTATATCCATTCCGCGTCAAATGGCATAACAGCCGTCATATCTGCTCGTAATACCCCTGTCGTTCATAATCGTGATTTGCTTCGGCTTCCCTTGATTCATTACAATGCTTTCGCCCATGGCCTGCTTTAGTCATGTCTACGGCTCGACGAAGAAGCCTCGTTCGAAGTATCTAGCCGACGTGAATCATGACTCTTTCTCCTTGGTGAAGGGTTGTTGGACCTGCTACCAAGTCTACGCGAATCGTGGCTTCGGCGTCTGCTGTTTGAGCGATCACGGCGACGCGAATCGCGGCTCCGCCTTCTCGACTCAGCATTGGGCGACGTGCTGGATTCCAACGCTGGGTCATCATCAAGCTCGACAATACGGCCCTCGCTGTCAACCACCTCCGTCTTGCCTTCTGCTTCGAGCCTCACCTCCCTTCCTCGTTTGTGGCAATACCAGAAAAAGAAGAGTAGGACTATAAAAGTTAGAATGCAAACTATGAGACAGGGCAAAACAATAACTTACCAAATAGACCCAAGCTAAGCAAAACGTTCGTACCCATGAATGCAGGCCACCTCAGCTTCAGGGAATTCATGATCGTCTTCAGCAAGCCAGCCACTGCTCCCGGCTTCGTAACCAAGTCTTTCAGACCACTCGGCTTCAAAAGTCCCTTTGCTGCTCCCATAAACCCTCC
The DNA here is from genome assembly GCA_000750755.1 of Pseudogymnoascus sp. VKM F-4513 (FW-928). Classification (NCBI taxonomy): domain Eukaryota; kingdom Fungi; phylum Ascomycota; class Leotiomycetes; order Thelebolales; family Thelebolaceae; genus Pseudogymnoascus; species Pseudogymnoascus sp. VKM F-4513 (FW-928). Next base: position 20,613 of record JPJW01001782.1, read on the forward strand.
ACCAGCTGCTGCACTGGCACCCTCTGCACCGGCAAATTTTTGGGCCTCTGCGGCGGTAGCCAGAAGCTCTGGAGCCAGCGTACTAGTCCACTTTTCGGGCAATTGCGCTATCAACTTCTTCAGGAACGAAGGAAGTTGATCGTAGGTTTTGGCAAGTGTGCCCTGCGAGTCATCCAAGAGATGAATCAGATCATCGTATGCAGTTGGGACTCCATTTACGAGGTCTTTAAGAATGAGAGTGAACTTCTCCATGAGCTCGGTGGATTCCTTCGAGAGAGACAGTGCGCGGTTGTTGACCGCCGACATATTGAGGTCGTTTAGCACCTTGGTAATATCATCTTCCTCTTTCTCGATCTCTTCCGCCGGGAGATTTGCTTTCGCATTTTTATCATCTTTCTTGGACTTCGCAAACAATGACGAGAATCGGTTTTCCTTCTTCTTCGCTTTCCCCGGCCCCTTCTCGTTCTCCTTGTTCTTTCCCTTGCTTATCGACCTCTCTAGCTGCGATGCGTTTTCATTCGCATCGAGACTCTCCTGATTCAACGCGATCGGGCGTTCAGGAAGTGGCGGCGGTGTCCCCTCGGAGACAAGGTGTTCGATGAACCTCTCATCGTCCGGGCTTAGAACTGGTTTGAGTGGTGGCGTTTGAGCTGAATCCTCGCGGGCTCGCTTCTCAGCTTGGTGCTTCTTTACTTTCTTATATGTGAAGTATTCCAGCATCTTGGCAACTCTTTCCGATAGAAGGATGCAATATTCTAGATGTTGTGAAGATGTTGAATCAGAGAGGTTGGGTTCACCAATGTTGAAGGTGGCGACGTGCCAAGGTTCGATAGAGGGGCACTTGTGGCTGTGCAACGACGTCACAAGCCTGTGACAGGAGCTAGCCAAGCTTTTATAATAACACTCAAATATGCTTATATTTCGCAGAGTTCAGCAACTCAGAAAGGAAATCGTGCATAGGAGATATATAGTGACTGAGGTTCTTTAAACTTGCCTCAGCCGTGGCGATAATTTAGTATAGCATGAGCTTGCTTTGTTTTGTAAGTTTCGTTTTTTATAGGCGGGGGGTCTACTAATTACTAGGGGTTTTTTGCAATGCACGCCTAATGAAGTGCTTTTATTCGATTCCGTTCTATCATAGGCTCCCAATATATCCATGCCACTGCTGCCTTTTAACTGTCGAGTCTGTCGAACTCGTAATCCATTGCTGAGTGGCGTAAGGGGCCGTGTTCTAGGATTCAACTACTGGTGGTAATCCATTCGGCTGTCTCCGACGACTCTGTATATTTCGTCGACAATATCTTGCTGGCCACTTGGTGCACCCCTCACTGCGAGAAACTTCCTGCAGTCCACCGACACTTCCTCCCCTGGGTTGCCGCTTCTCATGATACCACCAGCCTCCTCGAGGACGCACCATGCCGCTGCAACATCCCACGCCCAGCATCCTCCCTCCCAGTACACGTCCATCTGTCCAGCAGCTACGGCAACGAGGTTCAGCGCAGCAGAGCCCATGGACCTCAGACTGTGCACCATAGCTCCCCCTTGCTCCTTGGAGGCAGCAAGCTTGGCGAATGCTTTGATTTTAATGTCGAAGTTGATCCCGCTACGGTCCGAGCCCCATTCAACGCCGACAAGGCAAGTGCTAAGGTCCTTCAATGGCTCAGGGTTAGCTTTCAGAGGAAGCTTTTGTTTTGGACCGCCATTTTGAGACAAGAAAGAGCCTTGGCCCTTAATGGCAGTCCAGAGTTCGTTGAGAAATGGGTTGTAAATGACGCCGACCGTTGGCTTCCGGCCCACCGTGAAACCAAGGGAAATGCAAACGCTTGGGAAGGCGTGGACAAAGTTCGTCGTGCCATCAATCGGGTCGACAATGAATGTGGGGGCATCCGTCAGTGGCTGGCCGGGATAGTATGTCTCCTCTCCGATGAAGTCGAACTTTGGGTATGCGGTGCGTAATTCAGAGGTAACCATGGCCTCGACGGCCTTGTCAGTTTCAGTGACAAGGTCGGCAGCTACAACATATCAGCTGAATCATGTGAAGAAGCATTGGAGTCAGTTGGTTGCCCAAACTGTGCTCTGGCCTTTATATAGCGGGGTCGTACAGTTCTTCTTGGTGTCAGAACCGAGCGTTTGCGGCGTTGCAGACATGATCATCTTGCCCGCCTGGTGGGCAACCTTGACCAGAAGGTCATGTATCTCGGTGAGATTGATATCAGACATGTTGAGTGTAGTGTTTATTTGATTGTAGAGGAATTGGTGCTTTCGGAATGTCAGATGTGATTGAGGTGGGGTATGTAAATAAGGTGGGGGTTGTAATTTGGCGGGTACGTACTTTTGGATAGCTCCGGGGAATTCACCGCCTGGCAGAAAAAGTCTAGCCTCAAAGACCAGACGAAGCGTCAACCGCGCCGGACTGGCAAGTTGCGTGTATGATTCAAAGACAAAGATTACAGCTACATTTGGCCCGTGTTATTGGGTATAGAGTTTGTAGAGGAGCACAGTACTTTGTTACTGCTCGAACATTCTGCACGATGTCTTCCTCCGAAACCACCTCCGTCGCAAAGGACATCAGCGCAACTCCTGCTGTCAGTCAACATATCCACCACGATGGGAAAGACTACAACACATTAAAGGAGGGGCTTGCATATATTCTTGTTCCTGGATCTGGGCCATTGGTGCCTCAAACCAACCCGAGTGGCGACAATCAATCCCAATCGGTCTTTTATAATCCGATCCAACAGTTCAATCGCGACCTGAGTGTTTTAGCAATTAAGGCATACGGAGAGAGTGCGGTTGCTAAAAAGGAAGCCGAATCTGAGAAAAGACGCAAGGCTGCAAATGCGAAGAGCAAGAAACGGAAGCGTGTGGATGAAACTGTGAATAAAGATGGCGTGGAAGACGCCGCAGCACCAGCACCAGCGACGACAAGCGACAATGGCGAGACAGCTACGCTGGCCACAAATGAAGCACCAGAACAAACGGCAATGGAAATAGATGGGCCAACGGTGGAGGCGCAAACTAAAACCTCACCGGATGGAGCTGCGGAGTCGAATGGAACGAATAAGCCCAAGCAGCAAGAGACGTTCACCATCCTCGACGCCCTGTCTGCGACTGGCTTGCGAGCCCTCCGATATGCACAAGAGATCCCATTCACCACCTCTGTCACAGCCAACGACCTTCTCCCGGAAGCTACCCGAGCAATCAACCTGAATGTCCTCCATAACAAGCTCAGCTCTAAGATCAACCCCGTCACGGGGAATGCCATAACTCACATGTACAACTTTGCTAGCGAAATACCCCTTGACTCTCATCGATACAAGCCCTCTAAAAAATATGACGTTATCGACCTCGACCCTTATGGAACGGCAGTTCCCTTCCTCGACGCAGCTGTTCAAGCCGTCCGTGACGACGGAGGCCTTCTCTGTGTAACCTGCACAGACGCTGGCGTCTGGGCCTCGAATGGGTACCCAGAGAAGTGTTACTCATTATATGGCGGGCTGCCGCTGAAGGGGATGCACTCCCACGAAGGCGGATTGCGATTGATACTTCACGCCATTGCCTCTTCCGCTGCACGCTACGGACTTGCAATTGAGCCTTTGCTCTCGTTATCCATTGATTTCTACGCCAGAGTGTTTGTGAAGATTCACAAGTCCCCAGCGGACGTCAAGTTCCTTGCTGGTAAAACTATGATGGTTTATAACTGTGACCAGGGATGCGGGTCATGGGAAACGCAACTCCTGGCACAGAACCAATTGCGGCCGAACAAGAGCGGGAAGGGCACGTATTGGAAGCATATCTTTGCTCAAGCGCCTACCACAGGACAGAATTGTGAGCACTGTGGGTGGCGTCGCCATCTAGCAGGGCCGATGTGGGCTGGCCCGCTACATGATGCAAAGTTCATACAGCGTATTCTTGACGACCTGCCAAAGGTCGATAAGGAGACTTATCAGACAACCACGAGACTCGAGGGGATGCTGTCTATGGCGCTGGAGGAGACACTATCACCTCCACCGCGAACAGATGACCTCATCCCGCCACCGGTTCCAAAGGGCAGATCGGATCCATCAGTAGTCGATCCATTCCCATTTTACTTCATCCCATCAGTGTTATCGAAAGTGATTCATTGCATCACCCCCGACGAGAATGCCATCCGTGGTGCGCTCAGACACGCAGGCTACAGGGTCACACGGAGCCACACCAAAGCAGGGACCATCAAAACGGATGCACCGTGGAGTTTTATATGGGAAGTTATGCGTGAATGGGCAAGGCAAAAGGCCCCAGTTAGAGAAGGGGCTATCAGAGAGGGGACTCCAGGATGGAAAGTAATGGGATTGGAAAAGAAGCAGGCAGATAATGGGGGTGCGGGAAATGGGGACAGCGAAAGCAACGGTCGTTTGAATATCGTGTTTGATGAGGCGCTTGGGAAAGAAACGGATAAGAGGAAGCTGGTGAGGTATCAAGTGAATCCTAGGGAGAACTGGGGACCGATGAATAGGGCCAAGGGTCCCGCGTAAGACAGAACATAAGAGCCTACACGGCCCGCGTTTGATGTTAAATAAAGCGTTATTCATAAACTTAGAAGCCTATCACTCCGGTTTACATTATTTATTTCTTGATTGTATAATTTTGATTGGTCACAATTTCAGTGAAGAAAGGAAACTCCTGTGTATTTCTATCCAAATCCAAATATATGAAACACGTGATTTCGTGTAATTTACGTGTCGTGTGTGCTTCGGGTCCAAGGTCCAGGCAGGTACGAACCTCTCATGAACGCCAAATGCTCGCTCAGAAAGATGCAGTTATAACCACAACTGCGGTATGCCGAGTTGATTCGAGGGAAAGTACATTATGTGGGTCATTGAGAGTGATGGCGACACCTTTAATGGTATGTATTCGATCTGGAAGCTCAACCCGGTGGCAGGCTGCATGCTAACCTGCCATAGGCAAACGCCTCTGGCTTCGCCCAGGGAAAAGGTTTATTTTGGGACGAACTTTAGCAGATGGTAAGGCCGCCTTTGGTGTCATATTCTCACCTACTCACATATCAGCTAGCCGGCGGCTTTGCGATCGCAAATAAAACCATATCAAGGAAGCACCTCGTTGTTGAAGTGGACGAGGTTAAGCCCGGAGACTGCGTGAGTTCACGGAGCCTCATTTAGCAAATAATATTTCTAATGTACCAAAGGAACGCCTAAACTCTCGATCGCGAATTACCCTGGAGGATCTCAACACTAAGATAGGAACGTTGGTCAATAATATTCAGATCAGAGGCCAGCGCAAGGTACTGGAGGATGATGAATATGATATACGGTTGGGGCAATATGAAAAGCTTTTCAGGTCTCTTGTAACTCACCCTATGATCTATACCTGATTACTGACAGGCTATAGAATTCGATGGATTCCAGTTGTCTTAACGTTCTCCTTCACTGGAAAGGAACTCCGCAACAACCAGATTTCCTCGTTTGTTGAACGCCTGGAGCGCCTCGATATAAAGGTCCTGGTTGAATATGTGCACCAAAGTACAACTCATGTTGTGGCTAAGAAGCGCAACACATCCAAAGGTCTCCAAGCACTGATCAATGGAAAGTATATCGTCGACCACTCCTTCATAGATGCAATCGCCAACGTCACCACGGCAGATCCTGGTGCCGAATCGGCTCTTGAGTCAGATTTTGACTCGAATTGGCCGACAGAGCTGGATCACCTGCCCCCAAAGGGTCCCGAACAAACAGACCGCCCATCCTCGTCCTATCTACCAGACCCCGAGAGGTTGACCATTTTCGAGGGTTACACCTTTGTGTTCTACGAACAATCGCAATTTGACAATCTAATTGCGCCGATAACGAACGGTAAAGGGAAAGCTTTGCTCCACCAGGTAAATCCAGCTAGCACAACGGCGGAGGAGTTTGTGCGATATGTGAAGAATGTGGCAGGGGAACAAGGCACAGGTGAATTTGAAGATGGCAGTACCGGGACAGGAGTTGTGGTTGTGAGATATCAACCCTTAAAGGGGCCGACCCTACCATTTTACTCCGATTTCGGCCAGCAAGTTTCTTTGCAACTCGATCATAGGTTAATTGAGCAGAGCGAGTTCCTAGATGCTATTTTGAACAACGATGCCAGTGTGCTACGGAGACCCCTCGAGGTTGAATCGTCGGTAGTCGTTCCAGCGACTTTAGCCACAGTTGAGCCGCGTAGAGTACCTAGGGGGGCGTTGGGAGAGAAGGTAGAAGACAAACCCGCTGCTGTCGTAGCAAGCGGCACAAGTCTCTCCAGAAGCTCAGAAGAGAAGCAACCGCTTTCAACTGGCAGCGTTGAGCCACCAACGAGGCGAGTGGGAAGATCGAGAAGGGCAGTAACTAGCAGATTTACTGGCTTGGACGACGAGTTTGGTGGCGACGACGCTGATAAGCCAAACGAAACTATTACATCGGCCAACAACTCGCGACCACAGGACACCACAGCCATGGACTATCAGATGTCTGCAAATGCCACTAGAACTGACAACTCTGCGGTTTCTGAGGAGCCACGGGTGCGAACGAAGCGCGCACTCCCACAGGTGCAGGAGTCAGATAACGAGGATATCATGGATCAACTTGCTCCAGCCGCGGCGAAGCTAAAACGACTACGTCTTGCGAACGGAGAACCAGCAAACCCACCCGATCAACCTTCTGCAACAGTGGAAGCAAAATCTAGCTCCACAGAGCCAAAAGAGTCCGCAAAGAAATCGCGGAAGGTCAAGAAAGAAGTTAGTGCCCCTGAATTCACATATTTGCAGCAGCAAGGGACGGAAACCTCTCTCGCTGACTCGCAACGAGATGCGTCTGGTGGGGGCGTTGAAGACGTGGATGCTGCCGAAGTCCGGAATCTCGCATCAATCAAAGAAATGGGAGTCAGAAACCCAGATGCAGCGATTCGAGCGAGAGATGATACCAGGGGTGATCGCTGGGATGAGAAGTGGAACGGTCGCGTAAACTTCAAGAAGTTCAGGAGGAAAGGGGGAGATAAACAGCCCGCGGCACACAAAGTTATTGTGTCCCTGGAAGTGGCTAAGCAAAAGGATTTCGGTATTGGTGATAGTTACTGGCTCAAGAACGATAAAGCATCCCAGCTGAGAAAGAAGGATAAGTCGCAAAGGACCAGCCAAAACGAATCGCCAGTTCAATCTCAGACACTGACAACGAGAAGCGATATTGAAGAGTCTCCAATGGGCTCATCTAGCCTAAGGGCATCACTCCCGAAGTCGACGAAGAATACTGGGCAACTGGAAAGCCAACCAAGTAACCCCCGCACTAGCCAATCTGCCTCGAACAAAAGACCTTCTTCTGAAGCTTTGATGAACCCACCCCCGGTTAAAAAAGCGAAGCGCCCCTTTCAAAAAGAAGACAGTGATGACAGCGACGATGGACTTGGGTTCCGATTTCAGAAGAGAAAGTGAGAACAATTTAGATGGGACGGATGTTTACTCCCAGGAAAGGCTGCTGTGTCAATCAGACGCTTATGCTATCCAACGGCCGGGCTGAAACTGGCCAAGCCACGACTATACCTCAGTATAGATCCTCAAGGCCGATATGAAATAATCTTATCTACCCACGCATAGATACCGTTCTTTAATTCTCTTCGGACTCGGTACTAGGGCATTGAGGAAACGTTTTACAATGGGCTGCAACCCGCTCACTGTGATCCGTTGCAAGCTGGCGCCAGTCACAAGATTACTCCTAGAACAGATCTCCAATAAGGGGCGGGGTTTCGAGAGGTATGTCTACTCGCGGCATCATTGGTCGCAGGCACTACAGCGAGGCAGATAGTTCGAGGGCACTTGATGTAGTTATTTGTGATCTCGGATACAAGATCAACGCCTTTGGTCGAGGTTTGGATAGGGCCAGGAATATTGACCAATTTAAGTTACGGCCGTATTGTTCCTCTTTCGGTCTTCGTCCCTGTTCTGCTCCGTGCCTGTTTCTCGAAGTAACTGCTCAAGCCGCGCAGAATATGATTCCTATCTAGAGGACATTATAAATTATATGACTGATATTAAACTAAAAATCAAAGATAATTCTTGAGGAATGCAAGTCGATGCTTGGTAGGAGCCTGGCTTAGTAGAAACCATTCCAGAAGTGGCCAAACGGGAGCCCGTTGGAATAATTCGAAGAAAATACTCAATGATAGGGGATATTTAGTGGGTGTCCACCATCCATCCTATGGGATATTTATTGTATCACGTCCATATTAAATGAAGTGAACAGAACACTTTGGTCAGGTTTGGCAATCACACCCTGTCCAAACTGTGGAAAAATCCTAGGGTATCATATATCGATTAGTCTAGTACTTCAGTTTCTATCATTACACCATGCCCGCTTTAAATGCAGAGAAAATCTAAATATTCTAGTCCATACTCTCCAATGCGCTGACCTCCTTTACCTCTGATTCCCCCACAGCGATGCCAATCAAGCACGGCGCAAGCATCCCTTCCCAGTTCACCCAAGGATGGATCTCAGCAAATAATTTCGTGCCATCGCGGCCAGCGCACTTCATGAGCTCAGGTTCTCCACCCGGGTGGTATGGCAGATACGGCGTGATGTTGTATACCTTCCCACCCAACACCGTCCAGGCATCCTTCCCCTTGCGGCCCGTGTAGTGCCGTAACTGAGATGGGGTGACCTTGAGATATGGAGTAGAAGCCGGGAGCCCGCGCAGATTGGCATTCGGCGCCTCGGACAACTTGGCCCAATCGAGCGGAGAGTGGCCAGGTGTCAGCCCGACCTTTAGCCTGGGCTTCGGAGGGATTGAGCTATGAGTCGGCGGCGGTGCCAGGGAGAAGTTCCCACCACGGTTTGGGGCAGGCGACCGTGATGGTGGGGATGCCGAATAAACTGAGCGAAGAGGGGGCTGCACTGAAGGTATCGGGTTCAGCCGCGGCGCGCCGCGGCTGTCCGAAGCGCGTTGTGCAGAATTTAGAGCTGGGAAAGAGGGTAGCGCGGGGGCAGATAGTCCCTGGCCCCTAGGAGCGGCCTGCGGTTGTGCACCTCGTGCTGACGATGCCTCATTGCTGGGCCCATTTGGTGCTTTAACCAGGAAGCTTGGAGGAGGCGGCATCGCCTTCCGGTCCAGCTCAGCCTTGGCTTCCTTTACGCCTGCATCCGGAGGTATTATGTCTTGCTTGTCCTCCTTGTCTTCCTTCTCTCCCTTGGTTTCACCCCCATCTTTGGCGTGGCCCGTCCTTGTCTGATCCGGGTCAACATTCGAGACATCGCCGGCGCTGTCAGCCTTCCTGGGGAACCAGGAGGCTAGCCATGTTGAGGGCGGCACCTTGAAGAGGAAGAACGTAAAAGTGGCGATTAATAGCGACAAGCCGATCAGAGTCATAACAGGGACAGACGCAGGGACAGGCGCCGCTATGGCCTTCGGGAGGGGCAAGGAAGTAAAATTAGATGCGATGCGATGCAATGCGGTTGCCTTAAGAGGAATATATTATAGTTCGTGGGACAGGAAATGCGATAAGCGTGTGGTGGCGGCTGCAGTGCTGCAGTGATCGAGTACCGCAGCGGGATATCAGTGGGATATTCTTGGCGGGGCAATAGTTGGGTGGGTGTTAGTGGGCTCTCATCAGAGTTACTTGGCTCGAAGTACCTGTGTACTGCCGCGGGTGGTGGGGATGGGTGGTGGCATGACAGGAGTACATAAGTATAGGTACTCGCAGTGCACTACAGTACACTACTGTGCGGTTTTGTTTCACTCTTCTGTCCGCGTGCATCCTGTTGTCTTTGTTTACCTGCGAACCGCACTGAGACAGGGGACAGCGTGATGGGTGATGATGAACCTGCAGAAATTAGGTCTGGTTACCATGTAAATAGTAGAGTGAAATATAATCCGTATAGTCATATATACTCCCTCTCTGCGCTGATTCTCCTCCTGCACGCATTCTGACGTAGAGGGGTAGAAAGTGTCGCGCCGCGTTGACAGGCAAATGACAAAAAGGTACAGTACATATTGGCGCATTTCCACCGCCAAACTCCAATCTAAGATCATAATAACGGCCCACTCCAAACAAGACCACACCGCATCATACCCAGTATCACCATCAACACCAACATCAACAGACCGTACCACCCGATTCTCCCCAGCGGCAACATCCCGCCACTCAAGAGGATCGCTTGCACTGAACCCGGACGACCAGAATGCGATAATGCGAGCGCCGAATGGTCCTCTGACTTCGAAAAGCGGCAATGCTATGCCTGTCGATAAGCCGAATCCTCATGGCCAGAGGCCCGTAATGTCGCCCATGGGCACAGCGGGCATGAAAACAATGAACACTACACCTTTGACCCCCAAAATCGCCGGGGCAATTCCTGCGAATGTTGCGACACCGTTGCTTCGACGAGCGACGCGCCAGGACACTACCCCCAGCGGCCCCCAGAGGGATGAACGCACACCCCCCGTCGGCTCCTTTCTGGGCGACAACATCACACCAAGGTCTGGGTCAAGAAAATCAAGGCTGGATAGTGCCAACGCTACTCCGACTGGCACTCCGACAGCACTGAGGCCAACGGAGCCAACTCTTGCATCTGGAGGGAATCTAGTCTATAGCGGGGGTCTGGGGCTGTCTCAACTCGACGACCTTCCGTCAAAGCCCACTGTCTCATTTAGTCCTACCATATCGGATATTGGAGGCGCACAAGACAGGCCACAATATCAACCACAGCAATCACAACAGTCACAACAGTCACAGCAGTCACAGCAGGCGGGGAAGTTCTTCTATGCCAGCGACGCAAAGCTGAATAACTCCCAACCATCTCGTCAACGCCCAGCACCTCCAAAGCAGAACAGCTTCCTTTATGCGAACGGAAACGCGATTCCCTCACCTACAACCCAACCTGGAGCATCGCCAACTTTGTCCGCATCAGAGGATAAATCGAGGGCGAGATTTGTCCATGCCAATGGCACCCCAGATACAACCACAAGGCCACCGGCCAAATCGTTCAGTCGTGCGGGTTCAACAGTATCAACCGCGCCATTTTCTGGACCACCTCGCCTTGCATTCCAAGGCCGGCCATCCGGGTCGTCGCGACCATCGTCACCTACGAAACCTGCTGACAATGGCAATACCTATGTCGCCAGAAGGATTTCAACCGTTTCACCCCCTACAATCCCAGTCCCCTATACGTCTCCACCTCTAATCCAGTCACCTTACACATCGCCACCACTATATCAGAATGGGGCCCCTACATTCGGAGACGAGGGTCCAACACCCAATTCGTTTAGACCTCGTTCTAAATCTCCCAGTGTTGGCAATTTGGACGAGTCACGCTCAGGAGTAGAGTTGAACGAAGCTCGCAATGTGCCACTGCCAGCTACCAATGACAGGACAAGCCTCTCTTCAACAGAAAGCTCAGAGTCTGCCTTAGCAGATGATTCGTCCTTGGCTTCCGGGTTGAGGAGCCCGGTGAAGGCGGGGGCTACGCTGGAGCAGTTAAACGAACTTGCTGCCAATGCCCGGCGGGAAAGGAAGGTACTCGACCTCGAAATAACAAACTCGTCACTTTCTGCAATCAACCGAACTCTCGAGCGTGAAATGCGCAAGCAAAGTGCCGAGTTACGGAGGTATCGCCGACTAAGCCGGTCTGGGCGCCTCTCCATAGCTACAGCGGCATCCCGATCATCACTTGGAAGCCGCTTAAGTCTGGGCGGAATCAGCGAAGATCCGCACTCTGATGTGAGCGAGGAGGAGTACGACGACGACATGGATGATGACGACGCCTCTGAGTTGGACTCTGCTGATGATGGGACGCTCAGTCCTACTGCATTAGCAGAGAGTGATGCACGCCACAGAAAGCGTGATGAACAGCGATTACAGCTGGATCTGGAAAAACACCAGCAGCTCCTGGTCGATAGCCAGAAGATGAATCAGAGTATAAAACGGTGTCTTGGATGGACAGAAGAACTTATACTTGAGGGTAATAAGGCACTTGCTTATAAAGTGCATGTCAGCGACGTTGAGCTTGGAGGCCGGGTGCTTATTGCGGAGGATAATGACGATGACACTGAGACGGTTGTCTCCGGAGTTTGAACGGCCTTATCTATCAAAAGTATCGGGATGGGGCGGTAATTGGAATTCGAACAAAGATCGTCGTGCAACAGAAGGTTGTTGTGCCAAAGTCGTGGCTGGAATTTTTGGAGGCGTTTATTAGGCGTAATGCTAGGGATGAGGATGGTGCGCGGGCGACCAGATATTACATCTTTGGCTTTGGGATTTGTGTGTGGGAGTTAACAGCGTGGTATCGCTCGGAGTTGTTTAGGGAACGGAGGCTATGAGGTCCACTCGCTCATTTAACATCAGTCCATTTGTCTGTACAGTATGATACCCAAGGCAGATATGCCGCCATTTGGCTAGGAAGAGGAACAGAAGCTCTTTTCATTTGTAAAAATACCACTAGCTAAAACAAAGCACTTTTTAAATTATATAATGGGGCCCATGCTTGCGATGTGAAGTGTACGGTTTCAAAATTGCGAGTTGTAGAACACATTATAAAATGTGGATGTCAATAACCCTCGACGACGTTGATATTTCATGAAAGCGTTATGGGTATTTCCTCTCAGACATTATTCTGCATTGCTATCTCAATGACCTCTCACTTCTAAATTATCTAATCACCCCCTTTACTTTGGCACGTTTGGAGCGTCCGCAGCAGCCGCCGCAGCTGCAGCCGCAGCATCAGTATCGGCACCAGCGTTCGCTGGAGGAGACTTGGAGCCATCAGCCTTCTTGTCCTTGCCCTTCTTCTTCTCCTTCTTAGCCGCAGCTTCTGCAACCAATTGCTCGAATGCCATGTAATCACCTTCCTCCTCGGGGTTACGCTTAGCCTAGTATAGTCAGTATCAAGTAGTATGGACGTGGATCTGGGATGCGACATACCTTCGCATATATTTCACCACTGATAACCAGAGCCTGGGCTCTCTCCAGGCGCTTCGACATCGGCACCTTCTTGTCGTGCAAAACCTCGTCGCATACATCTCTAAGTACACCCTGGATCTCGAACTTGCTTCCACGCCATGCAGCAGTGAGGATCTTTCCGGTTACTCGTCTCTCATACTCAACACGTCTCTCGTCGGTCCAGTCCTCTCCGCCCTTCTCCTCCATCTTGGCCATCTCCTCCATGGTCATCTGTGCGTCAATTGCACTGGAAATGGTATTCCATGTATCCTTCGCCAGGGTTCCCTTATCCTTGAGACGCGAAAAGAAGCCCCCTATGCCGAGGAACTTCTGCGACTTCAACAAGGCGCCAGCTTTCGACAAATAGGTAGCTCCTATCGCGTGCAGAATATCGAGACCAAAAGACTCCATCTTCAAGTTTTCCACTTCAAGTCTCGTCTTTTCTTGGAATGCTTTGGTCACATCGTCTCCCTTGTCAGTCTCGGTCCAGATGCTGATTCGATCAATCATCTTCTTGGCCAGAGTCTCAACGCGCTCTTTGCGGATAAGCATGCGCTCCTTCTCATATTCCGCCAGCTGATCTCGCTGCTCTTTTGAAAGGCCACCCTTCTTCTTCTCCTTCTTGCGAAGCTCCTTCTCCTCCTCCGTTATGCCAGCGGCATCTAGCTGCGCCTCCGAATCGCTCTTGGACATGATCGCAGGCCTTATTGGTATTCCTCTCCCTGGGGTCGATGTCCCAGACGCAGGGGGTGAAACAGGATTCGAAATTGGCTTCTCTGTCAGGGGGTCAATTTCGTAGCGTTGCCCTGTTGTATGGTCGAATGCGTATGCCTTCTCTGTTGAAGGATCGGTTGCGTCGGCTGCCGATGCGGCAGGTGGCGGAGCTGAAGACGGCTTGCCATCTGCTGGGACCTTCTCTCCAGAGGCTTCCGCCGCCTCAGTCGCGGGAGCATGCTCTCCATCCTCTCCTTCGGCCTCCTCTTGCATGGTAATGTCCATCGTCTTTGTGAGATCCTTCATAAGTGATATTTCACCAATCAAGTCCACGAATGCGTCCCCTCCAAATATCGTACCGAAAAATTCGGCAGGATCAGTGAAGCCCTCACTGGGTTGGGCATGGTCCTTTCCGAATTTATCATACGATCTCCTCAAGTCGGGGTTGCTGAGAACTTGGTAGGCTTCACCGATCGCTTGAAATTTGGCATGTGCAGTCTCGTCGCCGGGGTTTTTATCTGTCTCGTCAGGCTTATATTCCAAAGGCTCCGTATACGCAAATAAAACCTACCTGGATGGTGTATAATGGCAAGCTTTCTGTATGCCTTCTTGATCTCTAACTCAGTGGCATCTGGCTTTACCCCAAGGGCATCGTAGTAGGTGAGGTCTGCGACCATCTTGGCGATTTCCGAATGCGCCGATGTGGGGGGCAAAGGACGGAAAGGCTGTTCGCTGGTTTAGTCAAGCTGGCTCAAGAGCGGGCAATCTTATCTAACCTTAGATGTTGTATGAGTTGAGAATAAGCTCAAGCAATAGGTTGTTGATCGTTTGTGTTGATGAACAGTTACAACACAGGGTGGGTTGGTGGGGAGAAGTGTGCAAGGCTGGTGGTGACTTTTTGGGTAGCGACGTTTGCCGCCGTATCATCATCATCTGTGGCGCAGCAGCTAAGAACTTGGAGCGTGTTCGGAGCCACCATAAGTACCCACACAGAGGCTTCACAGCACTATCTACTCTAGTCGAACGGCGGGGTGATATATGATTTATTTTTACGATGGTTTTACTCTTATAAAATAGTGGTAGACAGCCAATATCATCCTTCTAACCTTATAGAAGTGCGCTTGGAGCTTCGGCATATATCGGGGTGCTATGTAACTGGAGGCAAAACCTGCCCTGGAAAGGCGGGTACCATCAGGTTAAGTCAGGTCAGTGAGTAGATACAACAGGTCCCACGTCAAAGGAGGCGGTGGTTGAGAAAAATAGCCCAAAGTTTCACTCAGTTCGTGTGTGCTTGGGATGGTAAAGTCAAATTATTCTAGCTACAGAAGTAGAAGACATCGATAGAGCTTTTGATCAAGAAACTCCGTTGCGGAACCAATTAAGTCAGTTTTTCTAGCTATTCATTTTGTCTCCATCTACTGCACACCGGCCTTGGCCATGCGCTGGAAGCACTGTGCGTACGCCTCGTGAACCTCTGGGACCTCGAAGTTGTACTCCTTAAGCTTGTTGATCAGCTTGGTGGTGTCAAGCTTGCAGTTGCTGCGGCCGGCCTTGATGACCTTTGCCTGCTCCTCCAAGGAGAAGTTCTTCCAGGTGAAGTCTGGGCGGACGTATTGCTTGAAAAGGGTAAGGACCTCGTTGTGGGAGATGGCGCCGGGGTTGGTGAAGTTGTAGATGCCAGTCTCCTGGTGCTCGGCAAGGAGGATGGAGGCTGGGAGAAGGTCGTGGAGGAGGGTGTTGGAGTTGGGGATATCAACGACACGCTCGTACTTGGAGATCTTGGTGACGAAGTTGCGGCTGTGAAGATCGTCGCTGACGGGCATTCTCAGTCTCAGGATGAGGACATTTGGGTAGGTTTTCATGACCTGACAAAATAACGTTAGCTTTCAGATCTCTTCTTATGGGAAACCACGATTTTCACTCACCTCCTCAACGTGGGCCTTGGTCTCGGAGTAGAAAGAGCCATCGAAGTTGGCCTTGTCGGTCTCGAGGTAGCCTGGGCCGCCGATGGGGTGCTTCTCATCGTAGGTGTAGATGCATCCGGTGGCGAAGACAGTCAAGTGAATCTTCTCGAGGAAACAGCAATCGGCCAAGTTCAAGGTACCAATGACATTGCTGCGGATGGTATCCTCCTTGTTGTCCTCGCACCAATCGACGTTGGGGCGACCAGTGCAGCCAGCACAGTTAAGGACGTGGGTTGGCTTAACCCTCTGGAGCTCGGCGATGACAGCCTCACGGTTTTGCATGCGGACAGTGGTGGTAGCAACAGTCTTGCCCTGGCTCTCGAGGAGAGTCTTGAGGTGACCGGCAACCCATCCTGCGCCACCCCAGATGAGGTAGGAGGGCTTCTGTTCGGTGGCAGCCATTATGAATTTATTTGAAGATTGAGGAATAAATTTGTTTATGAGGGTTGTTTTTGATATAAGAGAGAGATGAAGTTTTGATGTAGATGTTGGGAGATGGGGGAGGAGGAAGAGTTGTTTACGAAGAGGGAAGGTGGTGGAAGGGG
>JPJW01001783.1:0-21045 GCA_000750755.1 Pseudogymnoascus sp. VKM F-4513 (FW-928)
TGTGTCTGCTCAGGGGGTTATGGGAGAGGGGTGGGGTGTGGATTATAGAGTACTATGGTAGGTGCTCGCGGTCGTTTTTGGGTTAGGGCTGCATATACGTCATAGCTGGCTTGCTGTGCGGGTTAGGGAAGTGGTGGGAAAGGGGCGGTCGGTGTTCTTGGTGTCCTTTTGTTTGAAATCTAGGAGGGTTTTGCATATATAAGGGGGTTTAAATGGGGGTTGGATGAAGTGTACAGAGTATACATTAGTCATTGATATAGGGGTGGGTGGACTTTGTTTTGCTCGGCTGAGCAGCACGGGGTTGTAGTAGTACGTTTTACTCGAAATCAAAGATGAGAAATCATGGTTTGAATATTGTTCTATTTCATGAGTATCATAAACATGTGTATGGGAGACATACACCCAAGTCTGCTAAGTATACCTAAAGTCTGGACATCGCTAAATAACAGGCCAAAGCCAAGGGGAGACGCAGCACTTGCGAATCCCCTGTCATAAACTTTTCCCCGCCTCCCATCTAAATCTCTAAATCGTACGCGTTCCCGGTCATATAATCAGGCGGCTCTGGATACTCCAACCCCGCCTCCGACCCTCCCTGAAGCCCCATATCAACTTCACCCCCCTCTTCTCCCATAAATTCGTCAAGACCGTAGTAATCATCATATAAAATCACATGGTCCCAGTGCGGGCAGCTAAGGCGCTCACACTCCCCCCTATCATCGCTAATATGCGGAGGCCCGCCGTACATTGGCTGTTCCGCCGCCGCCTCCATCATCCCATAGTCCGGCTGGAGCACCTCGGGCTTAGTCTCGAACACGGGGACGATTCCATGCTTCACGCGCTTGTGCTGGATGAGATCGTAATCTCTAGAGAACATCCAACTGCAACCCCCTATATCGCAGGGGATATTGCGGACGGGATCCTGCGCGTAGTCTGTCCCAGTCAGGGCGTTTATAGCATCATCCATGACGGCTTTCGCCTTCCGCGGCTTCGCACCGATGCTGTTTTTCTTGACGCGGCGGGCATTGACTGTGCTCGGGAGGCCGAGGTGTTGGGTGCGGATGTGGTCCTCGAGGTTAACCTTGGAGACAAAGTCCTTTCCGCAGGCATCTGAGCCGTCCCATGTTCGGAGCTTGACGGACTTGCTGAAGTCGGTTTGGCCGCAGATGAAACGCTGGCCTTCGTGCGAGGTGCGGACGTGGACATCGAGGTTGTATTTCTTGGTGAACGATTTGTCGCAGCCGGGGTAGGTGCATGGGATCTGTTTCCTGGCTGTGGTGGAGGATGTTGCGGCGTGGAAGGTCTCGATGTGGCGTTGTAGTTCTCGCTCAGAGGAGCATCTCAGGTCGCAGAAAATACAGTTTGCGTGTTCGTTGCGAATATGTTTGGCCAGTTGGTTGTTTGTGGGGAACCCTGCTGGCTGCGGAGCACCTTCCGACGTGCAGACGTCGCACCAAAACCGGAGAGCACCGTGCAGGCGGTCTTCGTGTTTCCTCAGCGCCCCAGCCGAGTCATAGCCTGCCGTGCACTGTACATTTGTAGTTGGATCGATAAATGTGCAAGGGAATGGGGTCAGTTTTAGATGGTCGGATCGAATATGACGTTGTAAGGTTTGATGCTTCCGGAAAGTCTCGGTACACGGGGGATATTCCGTGCAGCGAAATCGTTCGTGTCCTCCATGGGCCGCTTGATGTCTTCGCAGTCGTGTAGCTGTTAGAAAACTTTTCGTGCAGCCCTCCCAGTCACAGTGGTGGTTCCTTTCGTGCGTGTGGGATCCTTTAATATGCTGCTTCAAGTGTTTCTCTTCGATATACGCTTTATCGCAGTCTGGATATGTGCAAGCAAATGGACGTTCGTTCGTGTGTGATCGGAGGTGAGATGCTAGTCGGACAGGCCTGTTGAACGTTTTCGTGCAGCCTTCATAGGTGCATTTTATGGTCTTTAGTTCTGATGGGAATTTCCGTTGTGGCGGGGAGAACGGCGTCTGTGGGGTCTCTGTAGGCTCGGGCTCCTCATCATCAGAGCCACCGGATTCGCCGTGATCTGAATAATTATCATCGTCTTCGCTATCGGAGCTGAAAAATGCAGGATCTGTTGCCTATTAGTACTGGCAGAATAGCAATGAGGTAACCACTGCGCAACTTACCAATAGCAGACTCGGTCTTCACTCTCTTAGACGAGCCACGTAGAGAGCGGGTGGCCTTCCGTTTAATATCGCTGGCTTCCATTACGCTGTCCGCCATAGATTTGACCTACGGCAAAAATGTTGTCATGACCAAAACTCTGTCCATGAAGTTGACATAATTTTGCGGTTGGCACCGAGTGGTTGTGGAGGTGACAGAATATTTAAGACAAGGAAGGAAGGCGGTGAGCCAAGTTCTTGTCGCAAACCTTAAATTTTGGCGCCAAGCTAAGGTATCTTCCAGAGGTTGGTAAATTCTTTGTGAGTGCGGAAGAGCCCCATCAACAACTGCCACCCTCCACATCTATTCTCCGAACTCTACAATCACATCCTCACAAACCATAAGCGCGCAATTGTTGCAAAATGTCTGACGCTGGAGATGATTACGGTGGAGGGTAAGTGGGCATGGGGATTAATGAAGTCGCGTCTCGCCAGCCACAGGCAGCGCGATTGGGATTGATCCTTCATTACTAACACAATGGCACAGAAACTCCCCGGCATACGAGGATGAGGAGCCCGAGTACGACCCAGAAGAGCCAGAGCCATACAACGGCGACGATGAAGTTGCTCAGATCGATGACCTCCAGGCTGCCCAGAACCCCGACCAGCTCCTTGCAACTGGCGAGCACGGCGTTGTCATCTCCGGCGACCCATCAGCAGCTGCTGCCAAAGGAAAGGACAGGGCCCCGAAGGACAAGAAGATTGCGAATGATCAGAGGACAACTACCCCATATATGACCAAGTATGAAAGGGCGAGAATCCTGGGCACAAGGGCGCTGCAAATCAGCATGAACGCACCGGTTTTGGTTGATTTGGAGGGCGAGACCGACCCGCTGCAGATCGCCATCAAGGAACTGAGGGAAAAGAAGATCCCTCTGATTGTCAGGAGGTACATGCCGGATGGATGGTAAGATTTTACGCCTCTATTCACTTTGTATAAGTGCTAATCCATCTCTCAGGTATGAGGACTGGACCTGTGAAGAACTTCTCACTTAAGATATGGCTCCGATGGGTCCCTTTCTTCAATACTTTCTGATTTCTTAGCGATGCATATGATAATGGGTTCTGGATGGAGAAAATAATGGCGTTCTGGACACGACTGAAGTCTGGTCTGTACATCACAATGAACACACAGGAGGCTTGATTGTATACATTTTTGTATTTGCGTGTTGCGTGCTGGCTCTAGTGCTAAACTTTAGCCACTCGTGCTGGCCCTATTCACTACTTTTGAGAGATGGAGGATGAGTTTATCTGAATGCAAATCAAGACCTTTACAATAGGCGTTTGGCGTGGTAGTTGACATGGTCTTCGGAGAACGTGGAGATGAAAAAGTAGCTGTGATCATAGCCCTATTGTTGCTGTCAGCTTGCTCTGATACCTGTGGATCTGCGCACTGAATCTTACCTTCTGCATCCGTAGATCGATCTTATCCGCCTTGCCCTTGGACTTTGCAGCCTCGATAAAATTCTCGGGCAGCAGCTGGCCTTGTTTGTAAAAGTTATCGGCATCGCCCTGGCAGGTATCAGCATGTCCCTCTTCACAGTGAAATTCACCAACGCCTCCTATCTAGCATGGGTACTCACCACGTCAATTAGCGCCTCAAAGTCGCCTCCCCATTTCTTAATAAGCTCCGTTGCATCCCATTCATCATATTCATCCTCGCTCTTCAGGTATCCCCCAAATGCCTTCTGTCCCCAAGGGCAGTTCTTCGGGTTGGAGATTGGCGCGAAAGCGCTGACGCTCTTGTACATTCCTGGGTTCCTCAAAAACAGAGTCAAGGCTCCGTGTCCACCCATTGAGTGGCCCATAATGCTCACACGGGAGCTATCTAGGTTTTCGAACTGTCCGTAAAGAGCTACTGGAAGCTCTTTCGTGATGTATGAATTCATTTTGTACCCAGCTGAGTATGGACCTTTCGTTGCGTCAAGATAAAATCCTGCGCCAGTTCCAAAGTCCCAGGACTCATCTTCGCCTTGGACATTGAGCCCTCCTGAATTCAGTTAGCATTATCCTTTCGTACTCCCCAGATTGGGAATGTTTGGAGAGAGGGTGAGGGCCGTACTTGGGCTCGTATCAGGGTAAACAATGGCAATTCCATGTTTGCTGGCAGTAGCCTGGAAGAAGCCCTTCTCCGCTCCATTATCCCCAGTGCATGTCAGGCCTGCAAGGTAGAAAATAACAGGCACTTTTCCCTTCTCAGCTTGAGCCGGCAAGAAGAGGTTCAACTTCATCGTCGAGCCCGTCGTCGTCGCATTGTGCTCGAGTTTTAACAGATTGCCCCCGAAGGAAGCAATAGTCGCCTGAATGCTGAATGTTTGTGCCATATTGGAAAAATGAACGGAAAGAGGCGTGAATTGCTTTATTATGAGAAGAGGAAGTGCAGGTCTATGGGTTTAGGGTACTTTTCTGTTATTCAAAATTGCCGGGGGGCCAAGGCCTATGACGATGTCATTCTCGTTTCTGTACCCCTCCCTACCCCGCTTCCGTAACCCTGGGGTCACGACCATCGGAGAGATGCATAACAAAAATCTAAACGAACAAATTTATAATACCAATGCTCACTACGGTTTTCAGGTCATAACATTATCCATGGGCGCCTAAATCATAAATGTACCCATCGCTATCATCGCCTCGTGATTCATACGCCGTCCAAAACAAACATAGTCCAATCAGCTCTCCCGTAGCCCTTCAAATGGAGAGCGCTTCGCCTGCTTGCCAGCCCCTTCGCCCTTGGACTGCGCATCGGCTTCCACCTCTCTCTTAATCCTAATATATGCCAACTTCTCAAAGCGACTCAGTGCTTTCCACCAATGCCGCCCAGCTTCGTGCTCGCTAATCCGCTCAAGTAAGTCCACAACTGATTTCCGTACCTCGATATCCTTATGGAATAGCCCTAAAGCTATGTAAAACACGCCAGCTTGGTTCTCAGGGCAGACGGTAAGAAGCTGGCAAATCTCGTCATAAGTAACCGCTGATTTCGAGAAGGCAGCATATATCTCTCCCGAGGCCGCTTGAGTTAGTTTCTGCGCTTTCAGGCGATCATGAAGGTGATGCAAGTCTATATATTTCTGAGGTTGGACGGTGAAATATCGGGCGAGGTCCTATGAACATCAGTGGGAGTACATATTTAGTATGGCGGCAGTCTCACCTGGATAAAGCTGTAGTAACTTCTAGTATTACGCCACCCTTCAATCCTGCTCGCGTTTCCAGCAAGCGATTTTTGCCTCGCGTTTTCGTCGCTCCAGACGTAACCGTGCCCGCTAGTCTCATCAGTATGTTCAGAGTCCTCTTCACTGCCAATGTATAAAGCGCTAGCACCATACACTGTCTCCTCAAAGGCTGCTGCAATTCGGGCAAACCTCTCAACCCAAGTTCGCCATTTTGATCGTACAGCATTTTCACCGTGTCGAGCAGCTATGCTTCGGAGCACGTCGGCCATAAATGCGGCGTCGCCAGTTGGATCAGCAGCAGTTGGTGTAGTGGATGTAGCCGCACTGGTATGAGTAGCAAATAGTGGGTTCTGTTGTTGAAAAAAGACTAGTCCTTCGGTCATAGGAGCTGGCTCGATCCGACTGCTTATTTTCATTCGCCCGGTCGGCAGGTCACAAAGGACATCCCACCATTCTGGATGGTTTTCAAACGTCGGGTTTGTCACACCGGCGATGAACCCTGGAACTTTGAGGAGGTCGTCGATCTTACTCAAATCCGTATAAGGGAAAGCATGGCGAGTGAAACCACGAAGGATGCCACCCGATGCCAGTGCACAAGCAGCGAGGACTGCTTCGGCAACCTCACCAGAAGGTCTGTTGTGGCCTAAAAATATAACCCGCTTCTGAGTAAGAATAGCATTTACAAGGACGATAATGGGGTGAGTATATGCTCCACCGGTGGTAAGGTGTGAGTGTAGAGCGAAAGGCTGTGGGTTCTTGGCGTGAGTGTCCCCAAAGGTCTGTATCAGTTTAATCATTGAAAAGTCGCCAACAGTTTCCGGGGCGATCGCAACCGGGACTTTGATAGGTATGGGTATCCCATTGTATATGACCCTTGTCTCGAATTCGTGAGTATCTCGAGGGACAGAGTATTCAGAATGCCCCTGCTGGACATGTGCCCTTGTACCATTTCTGGTTAGATCCGACTTCTTCTCGGGACTGCTATGTCCGATTGCCGCACTTTTATTCTTTTCTCCTCGATCTTCGGCCATTCTTATCTGAATCATCTGCTCAAACTTCTCCAAGAAGAGATCTTTATTCTCGCTCGTTTGTAGTAGGTATTTCTCAAGGATTGACAGCCTTGGCATGAGTGAAAGATCCATAGTATTGACTGCGTCGTATAAAACGGACAGAGTCGTTGGATGAGGGGCTTTAAAATACTCCTCTAATGCTAATAATAAAAGAGGCTGAACGGTTAGCAGCTGGACAGTATGGATTATGGCAGACACTAACCTTATAAATATGTAAGAATGGATGCCTCGTGCATATCGCCATGGCCTTCACAACAGCTCCTCTCTT
This sequence comes from Pseudogymnoascus sp. VKM F-4513 (FW-928), assembly GCA_000750755.1. NCBI lineage: Eukaryota > Fungi > Ascomycota > Leotiomycetes > Thelebolales > Thelebolaceae > Pseudogymnoascus > Pseudogymnoascus sp. VKM F-4513 (FW-928). The sequence goes on from JPJW01001783.1 coordinate 6,688, forward strand.
GGCAGTTTTATCTTGCTTGGTATTAACCAAGTTTAAAACGTAAATAAGTGGAGGCCCTTCGCCTCCCTCGTCTTCACTCTCTTCCGAGCTGTCGCTATCATCATCAGAGGGGTGATTTTCAAGATCTGCTTCGTCCTCTTCGTCTGCCTCGACTAGGCCTTCGGCAATATCCTTCCTCCTCTTCTTCCTCCGGCGTTTCTCGGCCTTAAGTTCTGCCTCTTCCTCCTCTTGGCTCGTATCTTTATGTAAGAAAAATATCGTCCAATCTTGGTTCCGTACATGCGCCTGATCGGGCAACATAAGTTCTGCCAACATGTGTTCGTCCCCGGTTATGGCTACTGGATATTGGTGTTCCATGACAGGTCCCCGATCGATATCAAACGATGCGACAAGGATGTATTCGACATGATTCTCGGTGTCTCCGCGTGGGTATTGAGATCGCAACTTCCTCTGGGAATGCGCATTGGGGTTGGACTTCACAAGGGATTGTGACGAATGTGGTGAAATATCGCTCGACGGTGTCTTTGCCCTTTGGATAGAGCTCCATTGGGACTGTTGGCCATCGTCATGCACAGGGCGAGCAGGGGACTTGGATATGCGCGAATGTTCGGAGACTTGCGACGCGGCGCGAGACGAGGGAAAGGATGAAAGTGAAGTTCGTCTGTTTGGGGCACTGGTATGGGAGCTGGTAGTGCCATTTGTGGGAGGTCGATAAAGATTACCGCTGCTACCGGTCGATGTAGTCGCCATGGCTACTATGGGGGCCGAGGGCGAACTTATATTCGCTTCCAGCCAGTTTATATTAAAGATGTGAGGCGCATTGGCGGGGCAGTTCCTGTGCGGTGACGATAGACGAATGCGATCGACACGGCCAAGCCGGGCAGTATGGTTGCTGCAAAAAATTGAGTATCAAATATTCGATCGATACTGAATGTTGAATAAGCCGTTTTAACTTTCTCGGGTTCCGTCGCGATCAGTCGTCTCCGATACTTGAAGCATTTCCAATGTCATGCAGTGCGCACTTGGCCCCTGAAACGGCATTAAGGTTATTGCGTCCGTGCCTGGAGCCTCGCGCCACCCCCGCCAATGAACACCAGGGGAGTCCAAGGCTGAGGTTCACACGTTCTTTAGCTCTGTTTACCTCGACTCGGTCCAGCCAATAGGAATAGGAATACACTTGTCTGAGGGACAACACAACGACGACGACGTCGAAATGCACCATTGCGACGATTCATACATCTTATCAACTTCGACCTTCATTGACGCCTTCGACGACAGGCTTATGCCGTAATCAGTGCACCGAACTTTATATATCATTTTGTTATTGAGAAGCGACTACCAAGATGGTGAGTAATAGCAACTGCCCTCCCCCAGCTAGCAACCAGGATCGCTCCTACCCAAAACACCGAACTCAAATCCAAGTACTAATCCCCACATCAGGCTGCCCAGGCTTCCTACAAACCATCCCCACTCTCCTTCAACTCTCCTCGCACATCTCCCTTCCGCCGTCCAGAATCTCCGGCCTCACCATCGCCGTTACGGAACTCAACCAACGCGCCTTTGAATGGCCCAGCTTCCTCACCTTCCAAGCAAATAAACACCCCCTCCAAGCTACACTCTACCACATCGACACCAACCACAGATACCTGGACGCCCCGCGGCCTCGCACCCGTTACCACCCCGCGCCGTGAGCCAGAGCGCTCACCAACCCGCGGAGCAGAATCCAATCCTCGATCCGGTGCAATGCTCACGGACCGATTCGAATCACAGGTCCGCTCTAGCCCGCTCAAGAACGAATCAAGTCCTCAAATGAGCCGCTCTGGCCACAACTCCCACGCAATGTCCGATGCCAACGCCCTGTCGAAGCTTCAACCTGGCCAGGTTCGGGAACTTCGTGAAGGGTTCCAGATCCTAGACCGCGATAGCGACGGCATCGTCAACCGCGACGATGTCGCCGACATGCTGACACAGCTTGGGCTTCCGGCGTCTGCGTCTGACCTATCGAGTTTCTTCCCTCCGAGCCAATCACAGACAATGACTATGGCGACTTTCTTAACGCAAATATCAACCATGCTGGCAAGCCTGAGCCCAGCCGACGAGTTGTTGAATGCATTCGCGGCATTTGACGACGATGATAGCGGACAGGTTGACTTGGCCGAGCTGAAGGATGCACTGCTACATACGGCACCAGATGCAGGAGAGGAGATGTTAACGGCAAGGGAGGTCGATCGAATTATGAGCGGGTTTAGCGGAAGGAAGGCATTTGGGAAGACGATGGGGCAAGGCAAGAGAGGCGACGTGTTTAAGTACCAGGACTTTGTAGCATCGGTTTCGGGCGGAAATGGCAAGGACAACAAGGAGGACCGAGACGATTGAAAGGCTATGTAATGAAATACAATGGGACTCGGATGGAAATTGGAATGGTATATGGTACCGAGCGGCGTTTGCGGGTTATATCTTGTATAACGGGTAGGATAGCAGTTTGGGGTGCTGCGGCTTATTAACGAACTAAATACCTTTCCCAGACAGTCGGTTTTGTAGTGTTGCTTAGCATCTTACTTGTTCGCATATTCGGGCATTTATCCAGTAGGTCAATAATGTGTCTACTGTGCTGTTGTATGCCCGTTCGAAGTGAAACTGCCGCGCGAGGAAAGTTGATAAATGAGCAATGTCATCGACCGCATTTCTATTCACCAGACCCCAGGGCCAACAAGCATCATCATTACCAAACTTCTTGATCATAAATCTTCGTTTCTCATAAATCGTTGCTAGCTACATGTTTGCCGTATATTTTAACTTTTTGTCGTGAAACAAGGAGAATAGAAAATTTCGCTATCCAATCGCTCATATCAACCAGGCCGTATCTCATAAATCTCGTCATCATAACACATCAGGTGGCATCACCTGCCACTATCTCTAAGCCGCCTTTGTATCCCATGTACCAACCTTGCTCATGGTCCTTCTCCTCATCTGAGCCTGGATCTGGATTTCCATCGACTCAACGCCCTTTTCAAGCAAGAGATCCTCTTCTTGATACCGCTTTTCTTTCCGCCTCTCCCAGTGGTGCCACAACCCCACAATAAGCAGCGTCAACGGGACAGTAACAGCCCAATATATCCAAAATGATTCTGAGACAATTGGTCCCTCCGGGTTGACGTCTACAACTCCATTCTGAAAGTTGAAGAACGACATGGAGAACATGGATGCCAGAAACGCACCGGGAAGAAACAGGGCTCCGAGTAGAGCAATCGTCTTCTGTGCACCTGAGTCGCGTTTTGACGCATGCGCAAGCTTGCGCTGCTCACCTGCCATTTGGAAGTTCAGCTTGCTCTCTCGCTGGGCAATGATGTTATATAGGGCACTGCGCTGGATAGCGAGCCGCTGCAGAGTGGTGTAGGCATAGCTGTCGATCCCCTGAAGCTTCTTGCGGTAGAACTCGTGTCGCGATAGCATGCTTGCATTTAGCTTCTTCAATTCACCTTGCCATCGCTCGCCGTTCTCTGCAGCAGACTTGAAAAGGTTCATAACTTCGTCAAAACTCCGGAGGATTTGCATGTATGCCTTTGGCCGCTTCCACAGTACTTGACTGTGGCACTCGACAAGATGTCGATTGATAAGGTCAAAGTCCACCAGACCGTCTTGATCGACATAACTCTCTTTGTCGTCAATCTCTTGGCGCATACTCACTGCGTGCTCAAGCTTCCTCAGCCAATCCCGCGCCTCGCGTTGCTTAATATCCGTTTTCGAACTCATGTCGTGGCTAAAGATGATCGTTGGAAGCAACATGGGATGGCCAACTTGCAGCGCGCACGCCTTGAGATGGCGCACACACTCAACTATATCACTACTTGGTGTCCCCTTACAGTATCCCATCGTCATGCCTCCAATCATGTCATGGGAAAGCATCAACTCCCATCCCCTCGTGAGACCTTTCTTCCTGACATCGCTCTTGCGAAATAGGATCTGCAGGTGAGGCCTTTCCTCATCCTGGTCGAAGGCGGCCCAGAAAAAAGGGCCAACGGCCGATGTGCTTTCGATTCCACGATAGGGAAGTCGCATTGTCTCGACCATCGACACATAGGCCCGCTGCTTAAGGCTGATGTACTGCGGGGAGAATGTTTCAGGGTGGCTAGCATTCTGCTGCAGGATCATGCGCATGCCCGCAACCCGTGTGACACCTGCTGGCAGGATTGGAGGTTGGAAGGGACCTTCCTGGTGGAGAAAGTTTTCAAGTTGGTCGGTGGTCAGAGGTTCTTCTTTGACGGTGTTAAGGGTCGGGTCCTGGGGGTTTGCATTTAGTTTCAATCGCTAGGAACGACTGGGGACTGGTTGAGCTCACCGAGTAGGAAAATATCTCGAGACAGCTCGTCTCCTCGGCCACAGGTCTTGCCTGTTTGACATACTCTCTGAACATATAATCGTCCATCTTGTCTTGCCGTGTGTTGGCTGGCCGGACAGCCTTGCTGATAGGTGGAAGCAACAGTTAACGATATCGGTCGTCACCACTGCGCAGGGAAAGATGTCAACATTTTATTGCAGAGAGCTATGTGCCACAACGAACGAAGGCAGAGCGAGGATCCTTCGCAGGAAATGCAATTGCGCAGATTCCAAAGCTACCCCCATGTCCTCCCCCCCACTCTAGAATCAATGGCAGTTCTGGACTGTTGGTGGCGGGAGAGCTAATGCGCGAGGCTGGACGACCATCCCAGCACGAATGATGTTGGTTGGCTGGTGGGTGTGATGGCGCTTACTGTGGATGCCGAGGGATCTCGTTCCCGTAACCCTCATGAACATCATCTCAATCAGCCATAATTATCGACGGTCCTCTACATTTATGAAATGTCACCAACTAAATCTAGCAACCAGCTTCCGGTCATTCATTTTTATCATAGAATATATGTAATCTATCTATCTATATCCTCCGCTGACTTCCATCCATATTCCTCTGGTCCAGTCCGCCCACCTAACCCTTCATAACCCCCATCCGCATCATGTAAACATGCCTCATTGACATGGTATAAAGCCAAATACCAACTCCCACCAAATGCAAAGTGCAAAATAAAGATGCAGAATGCAACCAAACAAACCAGAGATACGCCTATGCTGAATGCCCACTGCGCTTACGGGTCTCATTTAATATTTACCAACTGAGTTCCTATGCGCGCTGTTTCAAGTATGCAACAAGGAAGTTTGCAAAGACTTTTCGGTCATTGGAGGTCGTCATCGAACGGATGATGTCGCTGCCGTCAAAGCCCATCGACGGGAAGAAGGACTGCTGCAGGTGCTCAATAAAGAGCATCCCTGTTTTGCTATAGATGGTTTGCTGTAAACCGGCAATCTCAGTAAGCACCGATTTAGCTTGTGCGTCCTGGTAAGGTCGGAAGTTGGGGTTACGGAGGACTTCCCAGCAGACAGGGTTGAAGCGGTTGATGAGAAACTGATCGAAGCCTGGGAAGGCTGGAGTTGGAGCGGGTGTAGCTGTCTCCGGGTAATGGGATGGAGTAGCCACGTCCGGTCCTCCCCACAGCTGCGCCATCTTCGCTAGAATTGAGAATGCCATGCGGCTCGCAGCAAGGTGGCCTGTACCATGGTTGACATTCTTTGCCAGTGTCTCGACAGAGACTAAGAGAACATCGAACAAACCTTGATTGGTCTCACTAACAAGTACAGACGCCAGATCATTATTGAGAATGACCTGGAGGAAAGTCAGGTACTCGCGTCGGAGCTCCCCCAGCTGGATCTCGTCATCAGTTCCTGACACAGGCTCTCCCAAGCTGGCCAAAATTCTCATGATCAATGGCGACAGGAGCGAATCAAGCACCCCAATTATTTCCGTTTTGAAGCCAAAGACTACTTGGTCAAGGACTCTCAAGAACATAGCCATTTCGTCTTTAGAGGATTCCGTTGAAAGAAGACCGCTAATCCAACGAGGGAGTTGTGGTAGAAGTCTAGCGCCAACCGTTCCAACCAGACGAGTGAAAGCAGCCCTGGCAGCCGTTCGGATTTCAGGTGGAGACTTCAAGGATTCCAACGCAACAAGAATGGCTTCAGCGGCGCGGTTGAACTCCTGTGAAATTTCGTCTGCTGGAGCCTTGCTGCCAGCGCTGCTTATTCCTGGTGTCCAGTCCGAAAATCCGTGTGCGAGCGTCCCGAGTGCCATGATGATATGGTGGATTTGCAAGTTGGCTTGAGCGTTTCCATTTCCGGCCGCAGGGAGCGCTTGCTCCATATTCGCAAAGAGAGGCTCCAGTACCATTCTAGCATATAGAACCTTCTTTTCAACCGGTGTTGTTGAGGTAGATGCAATAGTTCCAACTGCTTCGAATAGATAAAGCTGGCTAGTGAACACGGCGCCCGCCGAATGATCGCTCTCATCAGAGGACATGTCATCCTCGTCATCAGGTTTGGGGACTTCAGCCTTAATGACAAGAAGATCACTGATAGAAGTGATGACGGTTTCAGCCACATTTCCAAGTATCGCTCTCAGGTGCTTGACGAATCGGCCGAAGAGATACCATGAACGCGTTCTGACCCGGACATGATTATGGTGGACGAGAGCTACAAAGTGCTCCAGAACTTGAGGGATAAAGGTCGACTGGTTCTCAAAGAATGAGCAGTATCGCACACAGATCTCCATGTATTGCAGCTGAATGGCTGGGTGGTTGTACGATGCGATGCCTGGACAATATTAGCAGCAATTCGACAGTATTTGATAGTTTAAGACTCTTACCAGATTCAATCATCTTTTTCATCATCGCAATCAGGCGTTCCGATGCGACACTTGAAGGCTGGCTCTTCGCATATAGACCGCTGTTTGGGACAGCAAGCTCGCCAAAGAGGTACATTTCGTGTAAGGCGAGATCGATGTCCCTCCAATTGACCCCAGATCCACTCTGCTCGATCGACTGGAACGTGTTTCCGACGACATTGCTCAGAACGTCAATATACAAAGTCTGGTCAACTGCGGCGACGATTTTCTGGAGTACTTCTAGCCTCTTCCTCAGCTCCATGAATTCTGCCCCATCAGTCTCCGTAACCTGGTCATCCCAAGATGCCGTGTCGTCATATCTCATCTTTGTAATGATAGCGTTAAGGATGGGTGAGAGCATAGAGGAGTATTGCGCAGGTAGAGGTTGTGCGCGGCGGAAAAGGGTGAGAAGGTCTGTGAGAGAAGGGATAACAGTTGAACACGGCTCGTCGTACTCGTCAGAGAAGAATCGTAGAAGGTGAGGCAAGAAAATCAGGAGTTGCTGATCAGCCTTGACACGTGTTGGAGAACCATCTGCGCTCTCTTCCAAGGCCTTCACAATATCGAATACGGCGCCGTTAACAAGCTTGGCTACAGCCTCCGCAAAGTCGACATCGTAGTCGGATCCAAAGCGATTGGCCAACGCTGGGCTAGCAACAAGTTGAGAAACAATATCCCCTAAATTCAGGAATTCAATCATGTCCATCTTGTCTCCTGCCTTCATTTTCTTGCCAACGGTTTCCGTCAAACACCCAATAGCAGCATCTCTAACCCTGTCTTCGCCATTGTTTGGGGTAACTCTTCCAATAAGTTGGAGGAGGATGGTAAGGAAGTTTTGGTTGACAACCAGAGAGATATCAATCCAGTTAACCCAGCGTCCAATAACCTTGAGGCACATCTCAACCAAAGTATCGTTCTTGCCTTGCCAATATGTGAGAATTTCCTGCCACGACGTAGCTATCTTCGGAACATCGCGCTCTCTCAGAAGGTCCTTCAGGTCGTTGTTACGTTTTTGGTCCTCGCCGGTCCGCGATAGGAACACATCTGCGATTTCATCGTGGACTGAACCAAGGATACGGAGGTATAAGGCTGTGCCAGCCAGGTTATCGCATGAGGAGCTATTCGGAAGGCATGTCATGGACAGAAAGTCGGTAAAAAACGATTCCCACCCCCTTTGGTATGAGAAAGCAAACACAGAGGTTAAGGTTTGCGTGAGTTTGTTTTGCAAACTTGCAGAATCGGCCTGTTCCTGGCCGCTAGACCCTCCATATACACGGCGGGAATATTCGAGCAAGCTATCCTTCAGAAAGGTCAAAGAAGCTTCATCCAGATGCTGGTGAGCCACGGCGTTGTTGACTATCTCAATAGAAACGACGCGCACAACCTCTGATGCCTGTGGCGTGCGGGTAAAAAGTGTGAGGCATATTTGCCAGCCGGAGACATCTTCGCGGAGCTGATTAAGAAATTCAAACGCCTGGCCCTTGAGTGCTTGGCTTGATGTCGGGTCCCAGGCGATCTGAATCGCGTTTTCGACCTGGTTGTGAGCGCATGTTAGCAAGAGCTAATCGCTGTGAAGGCAGTTTATAGTGGGGGAGGGGTAACTGGGATGCAAAAGATAACAAAATAACGCAACGAGAGGCCAAATAGCGAGGAGGGGAGTATACCTGTGTATCCATATGGCAGCAGGTCTTCGGAGGTCGGTTGAATAAATTTGTATGTCTAGTTATAGACGAGGTTGTGGCTGCTATGTGAAATGCAGCTGTCGATCTTCAGTATCCAGCATTGTTTGTGGGAAATCTGGCTACAGAGACATAGTTCCGCTTTTGTAGGAGGAAAGTGGTATTGGATATATGGAGCGCCAGATATTGGCCTGAAATGATATACGACAAGTTTGCCGCCTAAAGTCGCCGTAGAGATGTGGGACAGGGTATTCTTCGTATGTGCGTTTCTATTGTGGAGTAAAGTGCGAATTATCGCCAAGACATCTTCATCCCACCGCGCTTAAGTGATCGCGTGAGTTAGCTGCCGCGCTTATGACATGCACGTGGTTAGTAATATGAGGGGCAGTTACTGCCAACTGCCAAGAGTGAAAAACAACATTTAGCATTACGAAGAATGATCCTCAGCTGTCTCGGTGGGGGTTTTCAAAGCCATAAATCATCTATAAGCTGCAGAAATGGGTATCTCCCTGGTATTGCCCGTGTGCCTCGCTAGTCCATAACGCCTTCCCTCTCACTCCCAATGCAACCCAACAGTAATGCCCAAACGCGCCATGCGTCCGCCGCTGATAACTTATTCTCGCAAACTGCACCAAATTGTTTATGCCTCCCCAGTCTCTCCAGTGGCCGGTTCATAAAGCTTCCTCACCTCTCCCCCCGTCTCCCTCACAACGTTCTCAACATCACCCTTCACTTCAGGCAAAGCACTTGCCATCTCTCTTGCCAGAATGTCTCTAAAGCTTCCAAATGCCTGCTTCTTCCCTTTCATCAACTGGTTTCCCCGCCTTGCTAGCTCCACGAACTCTCGGGTATAAATGTCGGGGTTGCGACCTGCGTCGACGTACTGGATCAGTTCGGGTGGGACGCGGATAGGCGTCGCAGATGGCGATGATGCTGAGGCATGGAGTTGGGTGAGTGATGCGTGGAGGTGAGCGCTGGGAAGTATTAGCTGGGATCACTGTTGCGTAGAGGTGGGTATTGGCAGAAGGGCGGAGTTGACGAACACTGTATTCTGAAGCACGTCCTTGGAGCTGACTCCTTGTCCTACGTTTCCATACGAGGTTGTCTGTACCATCAACTCATAGAGGTCTTGAATGATGTCTTTAAGCTGATCTGTACAACAGGTTAGCTTGTCCTCATCGAGCTTCTCTGGTAACAGATTGGCTGCCAAAGTCGTTGGTAGGAGAGGGTGGCTTGCCTTCGTAGACATTCTGATCAATCCGGTCTGGCGCCATATTTATGGCCCTCCTATTCACAATACTTGCGCTGCAAAGAACAAGTTCCTGTGCTCTGGAAGCTTCGTTGGAGCTTAGGACCGTGAAACAGTGTTCAATGTCGCCGCCTTGCGCATCAGGCATAGATATTATCAGTGATCACGTGTTCAGGATCACCCCCTTTCGAACTCCTGCTTATCATCTCCATCACCGACTCTCTCACCTAATATTTACAAATCCCCAAAGTCTTTACCAAGCCGGCTATCTAATGTCCCGATTGCTGGGCTGACATCAGCACCGATATGAGTCCGTGACAAAGCCACAAGATGCTCGACTTCAAAACCGCCTCAAAACTGAGAGTGCTGCTCGTTTCAGGGGCGTTGCAGACTTCACACTGTATCGTCTCAACTTTTGCAGATTGACAGGACTCGTGATCAACTTGTATCTATATGTGTTTTGCAAGTTTCACTCTGGGGCCGATTATCGGAACGGTTTTTTAAAAGAAAAACCCGTCGGGGCGCAGTATTGGTTTTGAGGTGGCTTAATTTCTAACTACGTGTGCTATGTATTTGAGTGCCCTAACTAATGTCTGCTGCAGCTGATAGAGATAAAACTGAGCCTGTAACGTTTCCATCCGCAGCAATTATACTTGACTTTAAAAAAATTATATGTTTGTGGCGGTGCTGTGACGTTGACGCCCGCATCAACGAATCCCATCTGTGTTTTTCATAACATCATGTCTCGTCATGAAAATTCTTCGCATCTCAACCATCCGAGGAGTGGAGAGACGTGACCATTTATGCTCCTCCAATCCCTCTAAAATACCCCAACCCCAACCCCGGCCAACCGTCTAATCAGTCTCTTGTTGGCGCTCGAACCAATTCCGATATGTAGAAGGGTAAACAAACGTATATGGAAAACTATTAACATATAAAAGGATGAAAGGCTAAGTCGGTTTCGGAGGGCCACTATATCATATTTGCCATATTCGGTATTGGAGTCGCTATTGCTCTTGTCGGCGCTGGAGTTGTATTGTCAGATGTAACGGGGCGGGGCGTCATCTGCGGCGTAATTGGCGCCTCTGTCTTTGGTAGTTCAGTTTGAGGCTTCGCCATAGTCGACGCAGCGAACGCTCTGGTACTGCTGCTCTCCCTTCTTCGCTTCGGCGCGTCTTTGATTTTCGGGTGAGTGTGGCACTGCTTCAAGTTAACTTCCGTGCGTCTATGGGCGCGCAATCCCCTGCGTTGTACCACATACCTTATAAGCGTGTCTAAACCAGGTCGTGCCTTTCTTCTTGCTACTGACCAATGCAACCCATTCATTACAGCTCCCACACAAGCCCTCCCAAACATCTGGATTTCCATCCATACGCCTTGTCTCCTGTGGCTCCTGGAAGGGGTTTCCTGTAGCTGCGCTAATGCCGTGCGTAAAGCTCTTGTCGTACCAGAATGCGCTGTTTTTAAGGACCAACCAGCGGCCTGGTTTGCAGATGCCGCACCAGCCTTCTCGTTTGTTGCCGTGACCGCGGACCCAGCGAGGCGTGTAGAGGTCACCATCAAACCGAAGCTCTTGTTCGTGCGGTACTAGATCCGGGTCGCTGGGGTTCATGTCTTCAGGCGGGGGCGGTATCTGCTCATCATTAAGTGAGGCATACAGATCTGGGGGGTCGCTCAGATCGGTGTAGTGCGAGTGCATAGAGTGAGGGTCCGCATTGCTTTGTAACATTCTGAATAGCCCGTGCGAAAATAGAGGAGGCGGTGTCTCGAAGTGGCGAGGTTCGTGGTAAGCGTTTGATGGAAGAATCATGCTATTGCGATGGTATGCTGGGTTGCTATGTGGCATGAGATACGGATTTTGGTGGCTCTGAAGGTTTGCCATGTTTAATGGCAGGTGAGTATTTGGTAACGTTGGCGAGGAGTGCCGAGAGGACATTCTTTGTGGCTGCACGAATCCCTCTGGCGTTGAGTGATAAACGAAAGGCGGCGGCCTTCTTGGGCCTGAAGCGTACGAACCCGTAGACCATCGTTTGCTGCGGTTGTCTAATGAATACGGCGCGGATCGCATGCTGGGCCTTGGAGAAGGGGACGCTCGCCCACGGCTTTGTGTCCGGACGAGTTCAGACCTATTTTGAGGTGTCATCCGTGGAGAAGCGACTGGTGATAACTGAGTAGAGGACATAAGAGAATTCCTATTAGATGGTGGCGGATAGTCCGAAGTGAAGGATGGGGCCTCAGAGAGAGTCGCAGAGAAATCATCATATGAAGTCATATCAGATAAACCGCCACTTGTTGACATAGTGAATGATGATCCTGACATGCGCCGTGAGTTGTATGTGTTGTCGAGGCTCAAGTGATCATTGTCCATGCCAGTGTTGTATCTCAGGTCAAGAATTGGAACGCATTCGTCCGTGGTATACGCCTGGCCAATACCCGCTTCGGAGTCGAAGTGCTGCAATTCGAGTACATCCCCACAGGCTTTATTGCCCCAGTCCTCTGGAAGTTGCGCGTATTCTTGATTCATGTACATTGAAGAGGGCCTGCTGCCAGCGGTTTCAGGCTGTTGATAGAAATCCTGGACGATGGCATATGTCTGCGGAATTACTTCGTGAGTGGAAGAGAGAGTCATAGTCGCCGAGTCCCAGGCAGGCAATGGCGTAGGCTGCTCTGGAATGCAATAACTGAAGCCGTTCAGGTTAGTTTCCGCCATCTGGGTAGGGCGCGGCCGGGACATGTTTGGGACTTGTCGCGTCGACCACAAGGCTGTTACCCCAGATTCCACCTGCTTTGCTGCCTCGCTCGAGTTGACGTTGGTGGTCGGGTAGGAGCGCGGGGTTTGGTCTCTACGAAACTTGTTGTTCGGATTGAAAGTGAAATTCGGTGCATGGTATTGCTGGCGACTATGTAGTGGACGAGAATCAGCATCCTTATATGGGCCGGGGACCACATATACATTCGCCTGGTCGGAGTCCATCGTGGAAGGCGCCGGCGATGTTAAGTAGGATGAAGTTACGGACGTTCAGGCGTCGCGCGCCGGTAATATAGAGTGAGTTTTGTGAGCGCCTCTTATGCTGAAAGAGGCAGCTGGTATCCTGGTGCCGTTCTTGAATGGATTGGATTAGACGACGATAGTAAATAGTTGGTGCTGGTCGTGTGGTTGCTTGTTGGCGGTGTTGTTAGAGAGCAATATTGGCAGTTATTCTTCGAAAATATAGGTACCAATATGAGCAGGTATTTGATATATATGAATTGATCGGTCGGTAAGGAGTGTGTTGAGGGTGCCTATATGGTAGAGTATAGAAACAGCTCGTTTGTGGGTCGGCGCAGGCGGCACGTAAAGTGGGAGCCAGCTCCCAGCGGTGATATAGATAAAGTTAAGTAAAGAGTGTAGATAGACCAGTACGTCAATTATGAGAAAGAGATTAGGAAATCCGAAAAGGAGCGACTATGCAATTGGAGGATGAGCAAGAAAATGTTGTGTGGAACGAACGACGCGGCAAGCAATGGTAAAAGTGGCAGACGGCTGCTGGCCATATCCCCGATAATAAGAGAAATACGTTAAGTTAAAGTACCACCTGTACTTGCTCAGACCCTCTTCGGGCCATCAAATCCCTGGCTAGGATCGGGGTCGTCAAGGTTATCCATGTCTGGATCTCCTGACACGAGGTAGAGTGCACCAGAACGATACTTTGCTCTAGAGTGCTTTTGGAACTCTAAACCTGCCCAAGCCTCTTTCGAGGAAGACAGGTTTGAAGAGAGGGGTGTGGGATGGGAGAGCGGGGTCGGTAACGGCTAGGGTAAACTGAAGTAATCAACGTGGCGGAGAGCGAAAGTGATAAAACATCGACCCAGCTTTAGCACGTAAGGAGCAGATTGCAGTGGTGGGTAGCCGGCTGTGGTAGAGAGTGACAGTGGACGAAGAACCACACATGTCCGGACTTTCAATGATCCTGGTAGGAAGTGTTGCCGAAAGAGGCCGTTCCTATCAGGAGTCATGGACATGTGTTGATTTGAGCCCGCGGGGCCGGACTGTGTTCCAGAAATAGACATCCTATAGCCCCAGTACCAAAAGTACACGGATATCCGTAGGTACTGTGCCGTACCATGGTGTTTGATGGCGTAAGTGGGTGAGTGCGTGGTGGGCTGAGAGGGCGAAATACTGGAGTAGCAGGTTTGATGCCAAGTCACCAGAGTCCCTGTATAATAGTTGTGATACCTGTAATTAAGACTCCAGGCGGAAGGAGGGGGTGGCTTGTCTCGTCTCAAACAACCCAACTCGAGGTGGGCGCGCATCGAAATTCAAGTCCCGCCAGGAAACCCACCACGGAAATCCACAAGGGCCATGTCGTGGGGTAACTTGGAACATCTAACTCGTTTAGGCGACGAGGACAACATCAACTGTCATCAGCACCAACGACACGTAAGTTGACAGGCTGAGTATGCATTGGTCTGGAGTATAGTATTAAGATGCATCATATTATATCAAATGGGAGCGTCCTCGCCACCGCTCGACGACGATTGAGTGTCGTGGACGTACTGAGATGCCCTGTTCCTGACATTTCGCCGTGGGCATGCAGTCGACGTAACATAAAACACTCCCGCTCATCGTACGACGGTAACTCGCGGTCCAATTGTTCGCTATGGTAGATAAAGGTGGTTCAAACCATAACCCCCCCCCCCCC
>JPJW01001789.1:0-24248 GCA_000750755.1 Pseudogymnoascus sp. VKM F-4513 (FW-928)
TATTCCTTTGTTAGTTAAGATAGGCTCTCTATCTACAACTATAAGTAGGTAAGGGTTGGTTTTCTTTTATATCCTAAAACCCTATATATCTGCTACTTTTCTTATTATAATCTCAGTCGCGAGGTATGCCAGGCGGGGTTTGGCGCCCGCCCGATCGAGGAAGGTGCGTGCACGGGCCTGCCGCCGCTTTCAACTTCTATAAAAGGGCCACTCCCCCCCCGAGTCCCTCTCCACTGCACTGTCGCTCCTTCCCTCCCAACATTCTCGCACCTGCTGCGCTCATTCGTGCAACGCTTGGCCCCCTCCGTCCCCTTCCACACCGCACCGCATAGCCCCGCCCAACGGATCCCCCTGCTCGGCCTCGCCGCAGCTGAAAACCCGCAGTGACACATGAACGCTTCCGCAGAGCCACAACCTCGATTTACGCCCTTTCCACCAAGCTCTCCGCGATGGCAGCAAGCCCTTTGAGCATCGACGTCTTGGTCGTCGGATCGGTCAAGATGCGAGATCGAGCTGAGCTGTGTTCCACTCGACCTGCCTCTGTTGAGCCCTTCCTCGTCGCCGCGCTTTTCTGAAGCTTCTCGCGATCGTGGCATGCGCAATCTGCCTCGAGAGTGCCTTGCGTAACGACCTAGCCAATCGCAGAAATGCCTCGCGGTGACGTGGCCGGCCCTTGCACATTTTGCGACGCTGCGAGTTACAGGCCTCAATCTAGGCTGATCTCCGAGAGAAGGGCCGATTTTGTTTGCGAGCCTAGCTTCTTGGGAGCCTGTACTCACATCTTGGAGACCGGAGGTGGAGATACCCTCTCGAAGATCATCGCGGCCGCGACCATCTATGCGTTGAACTCTGCGGCTCACCTTCAATTCGAGGTGCTGATACGGGGATACTACAGGGTTTGCGGATAAATGGATATGGGGAGTGGACAACCCGGTAGTGTCGTCTGACCTAGGTTTTCAAAAATATCGCCTTTACTGCACGCATAACCCGGGCATGATTTCTCCTTTTGGCAGCGGAGGGGCCGACCGCAGCGCTACACTTTCAGCTGGAACTGACACCCCGCTCTTGAGACCGCTCAAATTGCAACAGCCCAATCACCAAAGTGCCTTGGAATACGATGTGTCTTGCCTCTTTGACGCATATGTCTGCTTGGTGGAATCAGGGTCAAGCATGTGGCGGAAAGTGCACTGCCTGGCTACGGAGCACGGAAAAAGATGAGGGGACATACAGGCGAGTAGGCTGCACCTTTAGCAGGGAAGCAAGGGGGCGCTCGCAAATGCTAGCGAGTCAAAAGCGGAGCGACCGTCCGAATCTATATAACTCCCTCACTCCGCCGGAGAGCCTCGTTCTAAAAACCATTCTTCCCGTCATATCCTACTCTGTGTCAGCATGGCTACTGTGAACATGGACTGCGTTGAATTCTATAACCCCAACCCCAAACCCGCCTTAAAGGCCTCACAGGCCCAGCTGACGAAGTCGGTGTTAAACAAGCACCAACTGCCTCTACACAAATCGCCATCTGCAATGTTAGCGGGGGATGTTCAAAATAACGACTCTCTTCGATCACTTGAAGAGCTGCTCCGCTCTCGTCAAAACAGAGACATCCATCAGGTGCCACATCAAAACCACAAGCCCATCTCGAACCGCCAACTGATCTACGAGGGCCATCTGCTTACAGGTGCCACAACCCTGAACTCGGCCTATGTGCCAGGCAATACCCAAAGTAGGTTTCTTAGCTCGCTCCTCTACGCGCACACAACTTACTAATTTCACGCAGGAGAGCCCTTAATCATCGAAGATGAAAGCGACGACGAAGCCGAGGTTGGAGTTTCCTCGAGCGATATACCTGCCAGCATTGGGGACCAAGACGCGAGCGAGAACAGCCTAGCCACTCAAGGTACCGCATCGACCCCCAGCAGCCTATTTGGCCCGTCCACTCCTCGAGACTCGGAATACCTCAATGCCGGTTGTTTCTCTGAGGATAGACAACAACGCCTGTCTTTCGCAGAGCTGGACTTGACATTTCCTGTTCACGTTCGAAGACCTTCTCCAAGTTGCCCTGAGCTAGCTGAGACAACGGGTCATGATCAAATTTACCAGGGTGTTGAGAATGCTATTGTTAACGAAATGAGGCTTTCTCCACTACGCGAGAGGGCTTGTGGATTGTGCGACTGTGGCTGCGTCTGTGATATCGAGGATGAACTACAACAAACTTCAGCAGACGCGGGGGGACTGCTGCCTTCAAGCGCAGCTCACTCCCAATACAATCAGATAGACCAGGAAAGTCAAAATAATACAGACGTTCGAGGTACTTCAAGCGAAGAACGATTGCGGGAAGAGACGATTGAACAGCAGCATTGCCAACAAAATGAGCAAGAAGACGAACAGGAAGACAACACAGTCGCGAGCAGTTGCGAGGATAAAGGCCCGATTAGCTACTGCCAGCAAATAAAGGACAGCCCTCAGCACCAACGAGTGGAAGAGGACACTATAGCTGAGGCCCCTCTCTCACAAGTCCGCGAGCACAGTGTCAAACCATATCAAAAGGATAACGAGGATAACGACAATGAGGATAGTGAAGATGACGAGGACGAGGATGTGCGACCTCCGATAGGACAAAAGCGGCGCCGCAGAGAGTCTGACGCAACTGAAACCGCCACCCGCAAGAAGGCCCACATGCGCTCGTCCACTACAGCCCAAGCCCAGACCTGCACTACTCGAGGTTCTACAGTTTCTCGAAGTTCACCAGACGATACAGAGTCAATAGGCGCAGACTACCAAGAATACCCTTTGCAGGGTTTCCTCAAGTGTGTGAGGATCGGACGAGAGACAACTTACAACCTAGAGTTTAGGCTGCTAGATCTTCCTAATACGTTCAGACCATCAATCGGTCTCCACATATCAAATTCAACGTCTAGCGGGGAATCATTTGAAAGGTCAGCTAATTCACAGGTTTGCGCATCTCATGCAAAGAGATTGCGGCCAGCTCTGCAGAAGCAGAGGAAGCGAGATCGAATTGTGAGCAGACCTGGTAGGCATTCGACATATTCAGAAGACGATGACGAACTGTTGATACGGCTGAAAGAGGACGACAAATTGCCCTGGGACGAAATTGCAGAATACTTCCCGGAAAGGACCAAAGGGTCGTTGCAAGTGCACTATACCACAAAGCTGAAGAACCGCTTGCAGGCGTCTAAGCACAAGAAACGCAAGATAAACAACTCAGCTAAAGAAAGTGCAGGAATATATGCATCCGGTTTTTCAATGGAGTTGGTTGATCCACAGCTTCGAGATGCTCTTCCTCCCACATTAATATTACCAGCAACCGCCGACTCGGACAAAGCTGCTCACGGAAGCATACTATCAACTGGAAACAAAGAACATAGGGCAGCGCAGCCGCGTTGTAACAGCCAAGGAGTAGAAAGCAATGTAGTTGCCATCGACGCTACGGAAGGGAGGTGGGAGGTTGAAGCGCTACTTGCCAAGTCAAAAGTAGGCAGCGTGATTTGGTACCTCGTGAAGTGGGCAGGCTTCCGCGATGAGGATAATACGTGGCAGAAACGGGACGACATCAGTTCAGATCTCATCAATGACTTTGAGGCGAGCTACCAAGGGAACTGTTTGGGCGTCCAGTTACTCAAGAAGCGAGAACGGAGAGGAAGGATTGAGTATTTTGTTGAGTGGAAGGGTCGTCCAGCGGTTGAGAATTCTTGGGAGAAGGAAGTTACGATAAACCGTGAACGAATATTAGAGTTTGAGGCAATGTAATGGAAAAGGAAACTACTCCATAAGTCTCTATGTATTGATCATGAACTCGGCGAATCGCAGATTCAATTTCTGTTCACGTGACAACTTATGGCGTGCAAGTTGCCATGATCCCGATATATACTAGCTCACCATCGGCTAATCCTCGTAGCAATTGAGTTTTATATAGCAGCAAGTAAATGTCACGTGATAGATGTTCCATTGGTTCATCACGTGAAAAAGGTGGCGTTCCCCAAGTGCCCTGACCTCTTCAATACCCCGTCCATCTCCCAACCAGTTGTCCACTCCACGAAGGCTGCGTTGAATAACATACCTCTGCACCTCCCCTATGGGGCTGTTTTCAGGGGTTTTCTACCCTTATATACTATATTGCTCAGCCGCTCTCTTACGAATTTATGGACGAGCCCTCTGAACGCAATATTAGCCCAACGGTCCCTGCTACTGTCTTGCAATCCTCACGACGCGACCCTTACTCGCAGAATGTTTAGTTGGTGGCGATGGATAATGTCATGGCGAATTCCTGTGACCGTTTTGGCTCGGATCACAGGTACGATATCATGGTTATACATGAGCTACAGTGACAGGTCTTCGATACAGCAGGATGTGGAGAGTGGCCAAAGAATCTCTTCCACTATTGACGAGGTCGACCATGAAAAACCTAAAGAGCAGACGCATGAACCTCAAACTCCAATATGGTATGGGCTAAACAGGAGCTTAGCTCGAAGCTTCTTGTTTTCTAGAAGCACATTTGCAAGTGCTGACTTCCAACAGTATCATCGGACCTGAGACCTCAAGCAATTCAACGAAAATAACTGGGGTTGGTCGGGATATTCCTGATTTAGGAATGTTACAGGTAAGTAGTGACCGGTATTCTGGCGAAATAACTTGCTGAAGTATAAGATAGTTAGACACATACGACAGCGAGCGAGCTGATTCTCGTAGAGACGTTATCTCAGGAGGGAGTACCGGCTTGATATATCTCCTACCTTCTGGGTATGTGAGAAAGACAGCCTACCCAGATATAACTAGAAAGCAGAGTCTTCGAGATATCGAGCACGAGTACAAAATCTATCAGAGGCTTCCGCGGCATGACCTTCTCCTGGAAATGGTGGGCTACTCTATGGAACACGGGCTCATTCTCGAATACATGCCAAACGGCAACCTAAGGGAATATTTACGGACAAAAGCTGCGGACGTGAACCTCGACCAGCGACTTCAATGGGCGTGTGATGCTGCTGAAGCATTACACCTTGTACATTCCCACAATATTATTCACTGCGACGTGAAGCCTGAGAATTTTCTATTAGATTCCAGACTCCGGTTGCGGATTATAGATTTTTCGGGCTCGTCCATTGACGGGTCGTATTTCTCGGCGGTTGAGAGCGCCAGATTCTGCCTTCCACGTCCTTGGGAGGCGCCCTCATCGATAGTGACAGACGTATTCGCCTTGGGGTCAACTATCTACGAGATTATGACCGGCACGCAACCATATGCGCATTGTACAGATGAGGAGGTAGAGGCCTTTTTTAGGGAAGGGACATTCCCACCAGTTGACAGGATACCCTGCGGAGAAGTGATAAAGAGATGTTGGCACAGCGAGGTTCATTCAGCCGAGGAAATACGTCTATCAATTAAGGCTGAAGTACAGAAGTTAAAAGGTAGGTGTCTTCAAGTAAAGTCAACTTATGCTATGGAACTTCTCTAATCATTTTTCAAACAGATACGACTGGCGAGGCTTCGGCCCGTCTCAGTCACTGATTTGTATTGTCCCTGTCTCTTCGATGGGTCTAGCGCGAATACCCCTCATCATTGTGCGTTGGGCAATCGTCCCTCCTTTTTGATGAGCCGATTTCCTTCTCCTTCAGACCGTCGCCTGTGCAGTCCGAACCACGTTCCTCAGCGGCTGTGCATCTTTTCGTTCGAATGAATTTTTTGATCCGACACCCGCATTTGTAGATGTAACTTGACACTTCCTTGTCGCACATTCTTCCGAGTTAAGGGATGTGACGATGGGACTGATGGGGTGGAAAGAATATATGGGCGTTCAGGTTGAAATCTTTGCAAGGTCAGCATGTAGAACGTGTGCTAAATAGAAGTGACACGTACAATAAGCAAAGTTAGTCGGAGACTTCTTAAACCTGATTTTCACGCAAGGCGTGGGATTAAATAATCATCGAGATGTAAAGGGAGCCATTACTTTATACATAGAGCCAACTCTGCTGCCTAAATTCACCGACGAAGCTCCCATAAAATTCGACTTTGCAGTATGCGACTCGTTGAATTTGGTCGAGTTGACATATTTCGTGGCTGTCAAATGCGGCACCGTATTGGTCCATGTGATGGTGGATGTGATGGTGGAATAAGTCACGAAAAGATCGTCTGTGAATCAATGAGTGGTAAGCTCAGCCAGGCGTCTTATCTGGTCTGTGTCACAGTCCCATGACTCCTAACCACTCAGGGCTAAGTACGCTTCTAAATCTGCCACGGTTCGCCCCCACCCACAGCCTTGCGTTCCGAGACGCTCTCTGTCACACGCACGTCACGTGGAGATTGCCCGGCCTTGTCGGAGGCACTCCGGGCCGTACCCGGCGGGAACGTCTACATAGTTGGAACGCAGGCGTCAGTTGGAGAGATCTCTATTAACACACACCTAAAAGTACCCTGTTCCGCAAGGCTGAGCAACGCAATCCAGTTCTAATTACGTATAGTGAATAGGATTGGTAGGTGAAGCCAGTCGAGACGGAAAAAGCCGGTTCCTTTTAGTCGGTCATGTGACGCCTCAAGACTTGCATATATAGAGCGAAAGTTTCGGAAACTTCGACTTGCCTTGTGTTAGTTCGAAACTTTTTGTCGCTTAACTTTTTGTCGCTGTACCTCGACGCCTCCATGGCTCCACCCTCTGCATTAACATGTGAAGACTTAATTGAGCTGCTTGAGATCCAGCGGGGCGATTTTACCAACGTAATTCGACCTTTACGTGCAGTGCAAGAAGCAAGGCTTAGAAAAGCTAATGAGCTTATCTCGAAATCCACTTTGAACGACAAACAGAGGAAGGCACGCAACATCTTTATCACCCTCAGAGATCGCATCTGCTATGAAGTCTTTCTTCTGTGCGCTTTGGCGACGACACCTTCGGGACTCATGTTCTCAAAACTGGGCGACTATCATGGAAAGGTCACAACATGGTGGGCGGGTGCTGAGCATCCGCAAGGTTTGCGCGATCTTGCACCATTGAGAATGGAGACTCCCGCAGCGTCGTTTGATGAACTACTTGGTTTGGAGTCTCGTTCAATTAGGTGTACGCTCTAGTTCTCACAGGTGTAGGTCAACCGGGAGCAAAGCGCTTTGGTACACCAAAGAGTCGCTCAGCTTCGAACGGCCCGGCGCAGCTTGGTATGACCGCTCCTTGATCTACTGTTTTAAACTGTAATAACGGTTTAACAAGCTTTAGAACATCTACCTCCATCCTTCAACCGGCCGTCACATCAACCTCAGGTATCAATCCAAACGTACGAACTTATCGACCTCCTTGGCTTCCTTCAACAGTATAGGAATGTTTGTCCAACAGTACAGATGATTTGTCCGTGGGATGGGGAACCGTTGCCGTCTATCAGCGCTGATTTCGGCCCTGAGTTGAGCGTCAAACTTGAACTTTCTGTTCGAACAAGCCAAACATTCATGGAATATGTCTCTTCAAGAACGTCGACGGCGGAAGTATCGCAATGATGGCGAGCCAAAGATCCTGGTATCCTCACCAGATACGTTGACGATGATATGCCCACCACCGTGATCTGGACCAGTTAACACGTTGATTAGTGGATGACTGAAGACCCTCAAAGCTCCATTTCCGCCATCAACTCTGATAAGTACCGCGGCGACTGATTTAGGCACCTGGGCAAGGTCTTGAACGGCCGCCTCACCAGGATCTAATTCGAGATCTTCGTTACACTAGATATGACTTAGCATAAATGAAATTTTCTTTATAGGACTTTGGCACCATTTGACCCGCTTTCTCCTCAAGTGCTCCGTCATCGTGTGCAATGTCATCAACACGCTCCTCTCTATTTGCCATCACCACAAATGCCTAAATGTCCAGAAGCGCCGTCGGCGTGCCAGGTTCATTCACGGCCTTTCCGAGCCTCCGGCGATGGCCTTGTATGTTGCCCTCGCTGTGGAATGTGTGATCAAATTGTATATGCGGGGTCGTGGCACCGATCACCCATAGGTCTATAGATCGTATCGATAAAGGCGGCTTCCACAAAAACTCTCTCAAGGAAAACTCTTCAAGGATTGTACTGCTTAAACTCTATCAGTATCCTTATTAGACCGCCTCTTAGAGCGCTGGCTAACCTTTGATTCGTATGCCAAGAAGGACAGGACAAACGATGACGATACTTTGGAAGACACGAAGGGGTGGCAGGACCACAAGTCGTTATCAAATGAATCGCTGACCAGAAAGCCGATGAGGAAGAGGAGAGAAATAGACAAAGAGAGTTGGGAGCAGGCCTGATTAAATATAAATTGCGGCCCGAGAAGAATATATGGCAAGGAGGGGTGTATGACTTGGCGAAAATGCGACGAGGACTTTCACGGGCGAAGCTATTTTAGCGGCCTCAGGCTTTAAGGTTTCGACGGCGAAAGATCAACCGACAACTTCAACAACATAGGATCACCACAGGAATCTAGACATCATAATTTCAGATTTCATATTCAGTCGTACTAGATACAAGATGGAAGCTGAGTGCTACTTGTACCTTTTAACCAGCGCTTACGGCCCTTTGCTCGAATCCCCTTCTCCATAATTGAGCCCAACTCTTCGATGGGGATTAAACTCCACGACGAAAGACTTTGGAACGCAGATTTTCGGAGCGCAGATTTTGAGAGGCCAGTATGTCTTGGATGGTGACTCGAAAGAAATGCAGCTTGAGGACATTGATGTAAGCTGACGGAATGAAATGTTGTCATCACTACTTACCACTGATCCGTACGCTGTTCGAGACGGGAGTCTATCAGGTGTCGAACTGTCACTCCGGTTTTGGTGTGGAGTCAAGATCGAGGTGTTCGTGGTATTCGAAGGCGAGAGTCTGCTCGTTCTTGGTTTCGAGTTCTCACTCTGGGTTTGATGTACAGTCAAGATCGAGGTGTCCGTGGTGTCTGAAGCCGCGTGACTATCGGTCTCTTGTTTCCAATTTTCGACCTGAAGTTCATCAATCCAGATTGAGTCTACAGCGTTGTCCAAAGCTGACCAGCGCCATAGCTGCGAGTTGTTAGCAAAAAAGAGAATAAAGGGAGATACAGTGCGAACCGCGTCAAAATCCCGTTCATTCGGAGAGTTGGGTGGTGGAGCTGGGACATCAAAGCGTTTGGTGCTCACTGGTCGAGTTGGAGGCATGTTCGAAATGAAGAATGTAAACAAAGGAGCAGGATTGTCATTGTGCAGAATGATTATGCGGAGAAGGTCATATTTATTTCAATAATGCCAACAGTACTATTTGTTGACCTGGAATTAATTAACAAAAAGCGTGCCGTAATCTGAGACTCGTTGAGGAATGTGGACTAGTGCTAATTCATAGCGAAGCTCGAGGCGCTCCAAAGTTTCGTAAGTTTCGTAAGTTTCGTAAGTTTCGTAAACGCAGTGATCGCTAAATCCAACACCGGGATCGTGCATACAAGCCACAACTTTCTTGGAACTCAGACTAGGGTCCTCTATACAAGCTATGAAAGACTTCACCTGAAGCTTCATCGGTTCTCCCATGTATTGTCCGCATCGTCTGTATGGAACCAATGAAGCCACTATGATTACCCAGGACAAGTGCACCCTGCTTCAATTGTGCCTCCTGCTACTTCGGCTGAGTGTCTTATGCCTCGAAGGGTACCTGGAGACGTTCCATTCTTGGAGCACATCGATAGCCCATAAACCCTTCCTCCAACAATATCCACGGCCCGAACGCTATCACTGTCTCACATCAATGGGCTGCTCCTCGCCCAAACTGCTGCATTGTGAATCGGTCTCGCCACCATCCCCCGAATACTGTATTGCAGATATGTGCTTCCCCCCGCGTTGTTTGCATGATGCACCCTTGGACCTTCTTGAATATTCAGCCAGCCAATGCATGATGCTACAGCCGTGGGCCGCTGGTGATCCTGAGCGAGAGGGACCGGCTTCCCCCAACTCTCCGGCCGTTGTTGGTTTCAGGGGGGCTGGTCTTCCATTGATATCATGGGCAAAGAATTGAGGAGTATATAAGGGCTTGCGCATACCCAGAAGTTCAAGCAGAAACCTCCGCAGTCTCGAATCATCACTCGCACTCATCTTCAAGCACTTACTTCTGTCTATATCTCTCACCACTCATATCAAGCCAGCTGCCAACACTCCACCTTGACCATGACTCCAACAGAGATGGTTGATATCGGCATTTCGATGCGCAATCCACGGCCGACCACTCCGCCCAGTACCCCGATGCTGACCGATGAGGGTGCTAGTGAGATTCTCGCCGCTATGAGGATGCATCCAACGTCTCCAGATCCTCACTACTATCGGTCTGAATTGCTGCCTTTTGCCCGGCAGTGTTCTCAGACAACATCTGAATCACCTAGACATGTGGCATTTACGGAACCCCTAACTCTCAAGGATATTGAGGAACTCATTTCAAAGCTTATGGACGAAAAGTCAGCAAACCCTTCAGCTCCAGACGACGAACTCGACAATCAATACAGGCTTATGGAAATGATTAGTTCGATGGTAGACTTACACCTTGCATCTCGTACATCTGTTCCCCAGGCACCGACACAATCCCTTACGATCCAGGACTTCAAGGATCTCTTGAAAGAACTTGTCGATGCAAAGCAGACGAAGTCAGCTCAGGTTTCACTCGGTCCTCAACCCGATAGCACGGATGCTCAGGTGGCTGAAGCTGATGCCAACGACACCGATGCATTCAAAACAGTTGAAGAAGTGTATGCTACCCTGCTAAACGAGCGGGATCTTGCTGACAAACCATTTCGATACAGGTGGGATAACAAGACGTACAAGTACGCACTTGTGGAGCCAACAGAGTCAGCTCATGAGATAACTACATTGGACAAATACGTTTTCATTGTCCGCAGGAGAATCGGTCAGTAAACACTCCAGTAGAGGTGTACTATATCTGATTATTGCCCGACAGATAAGGATACCAAAGAGACGACGTTCCACATTGACATCAAGTCGGAGAGTTTGCGCGATATCCTGAGGGTTATCTTGGGAGACGTTCAAGGAATCAACTTGAAAGAACCAGTTCTATCTGTGCGCCTCCTCCGTTTCTACAGATTCACAAGCCTTGACTGATTGTCTTTTAGGTTGAGCAGAATCTCTTACACCACTATCTGCCCGAAATAGAATTATATCGAGGATTCGAACTCTATCGGGAACTCGACCAGAGTAAGATCGCCGAATATAAGTCACATCAGGGATCGCTCATCGATTACATCAAGACAGCCTATGGACCCACAAGACAGAGTCTGAACTCTCTGTTAGAAAACGGCCACATCACATATGACCTGCTTTGGGCCCTCTTCAAACCAAATACCTTGGTATACACCAAGTGTTTCGGCACAGGAAAGCCAAGATGTGTCAAGTATGATTTTGGAGAAGAACGGAAGACAAACAGTGGGGTGAAGTACTTTCACATAGAAGGTCGTTATCTCGATTTTGATGGAAAGGCACTTGGTGAGGCAGTAATTCATCTTTCAATTGAAAAGTTTCGAGGCGCGAAGCGAATAGATACTCTTGAAGTATTTCCTCTTCAACACCACCCAGACGAGAGCGATGCAAGGGCGCAACTGCTCAAGTGTGGTCGCAAGTTTCTTGGATTGACAGGTACCCATCACGTCGAGTACCATGGGAAGGCCTTCTACATGGAGAAAGGACGTCCAATCGAGGTGACTATCAAGGGTCGAATTATGGTTGATCCGGCCCACTTCAAAGAAATCAATCCAAATTACAAGAGACCCAGCATTAGCGAGCCTTCTAAATCTTCATCTGATATTTGGCTCTTTTTGAATGTGGAGGGTACCACTGAAACGTCTGCAGACGTCGTCAAAAGCATCGGGAAGGAATCAGCCGAGGTGGGTGGAGATGACGTGCTCCTGTGCTGTCCAACAGTACTTGGTTTCAGCTTTGAGAGGAAGTTATGGCGTAAGAATCCCAGTTCAGTATGATTGAGGTTCTTGTCTAACTGACACGTCTACAGTCGAATTTGCCGTTGATGACATCGAAGACATCAAATGGCAGCCGGCTGCTCTCGATCATCTTCAAATCCCTGACACGAAAAAGAAGGCCATACAGGCTCTTTCTGAGGCTCACATGGCACGAACATCTGGCAACGATTTTGATGATTTTGTTGCTGGGAAAGGCCAGGGTCTCAACGTGCTTCTACAGTACGTGACTGATCATATGAATCAATAGTCTCATACTGACTTTTATATAGCGGCCCACCAGGTGTGGGGAAGACTTTGACAGCTGAGGTCCTATCTGAGCATCTTCAGAAGCCACTCTATTCGGTATGTCAGCTTAGACACCATCCTACCGCACATACTAATAATACAGGTCTCCGCAGGCGAGTTGGGCACGAGTGCAGAAAGCGTAGAGGCGTGCCTTCCAGGTATCTTCCAACGCGCTTCAAGATGGAATGCTCTTCTCCTACTTGATGAAGCGGATGTTTACTTAGAGCAGCGCTCGCCCTCAGAGATAATTCGCAATGCCATAGTCTGTGTATTCTTGCGAACGCTTGAATATTACCAAGGCATTATGTTCCTGACGACCAATCGGGTCGCACATATTGATGATGCTATCGCTAGCAGAATCCAGTTCAAGATCAACTATAATCCCCTTAGCGCAGATCAAAGAAGGAGTATCTGGGAAGGCTTTCTAAGAAAGGCATTTACAGGTCGAGGACTGCCGGATTACAACAGCTTGGACCTAGAGGACCTGGTGCGGAAGGAGCTCAACGGTCGCGATGTAAGTTCTCTCCTCGCAGTAATAGATGATTACTAATAAGCCTCTTAAGATCAAAAACTTGGTGTCCATAGCGCTTGCCTTAGCCGAACAAGACGGGACTCAGTTAGGGAGATCTCATTTGGCCATTGCTATTGAGGCAAGTTCTAATTTTGAATCCGACTTTCGAGGCAGGGGAAGCATCGAAAATATGCACAGTTACATGTGATCTGAGAAGCCCACTATGCTGTGATCATTGACTTCTGCCTACATAAGGAGCAAGGATCGGGAAAGCTGGCCTTTATATACGTTTGTTTTATTTGCAGTCTACTCGCGGATGTGCAATTGGGATAGTTGGTTTGTCTATATTGACACCAGGTCGAAGTTGCTTCTTGGTGGGATTTAATAGTCATACCCCGAGGAATACATATCACCTACAAGTGTCTCTACTGAGAAGTGTGAGAGACATGATAGAAAATAGTACGTTTCTACATCGTACTCCCTTTGTACTGCCACAGCTGCAGTAGTACAGTTCTATGTCCGTCCTCGTTTCCTGTTTTCTGTTTTCCAGCCCACATTAGCCCATATTCTGTTTCTTGTTGTCTAGCAGTAGAAACTTAATGTTCAATCTTTAGTGGCCCCCTCCCATATTCTGTTTCTTGTTTTCCAGATTTTCCAGCCCACATTAGCCCATATTCTGTTTCTTGTTGTCTAGCAGTAGAAACTTAATGTTCAATCTTTAGTGGCCCCCTCCCATATTCTGTTTCTTGTTTTCCAGCCCACATTAACCCATATTCTGTTTCTTGTCGTCTAGCAGTAGAAACTTAATGTCCAATCTTTAGTGGCGGTGCCCCCATATTCTGTTTCTTCATTTGTACTAGCATAGCTCGTAGTAGTACGCTCTGATTCCGTTTCCAGTTTCTTGTTCATTCGTACTACCACTCTGCGGTCCCGAACCCTGTATCCTGTTTCTTGTCTTGCAGCACTGCAACGACAGTATTGCACTCTTTTAGTGGAGGCTGGCCAGGGCTTCCAGGTGGACAGGGGTGGAGCTCGTTGGCCAGAGTTTCCAAATAAGGACAAGAGCCACTTTAAGCGCTATGGAGGGGCGCCACCCCAACGCTTCACGAATGCACGGGAACGCGCCAAGAATCCAAGCTTGGGACATGCACAGATGATACTCAAATCGTCGACTGAAGGTAGTCACACAAGCCCCCCTCTCTGTAACAGCGTATAACAGCGGAACGAGCTCTCTAGTTTTCGGAGGTGTTTTTGATAGGCGAAGCACGAGCAATCCCAGCCTGTATGTAGATATATAATGGAGAGCTGACCTGGATACGGAGGGTTCATTGGTCAGCACGGTGTTGAAACGAGCACTGGTGGCCTATAACGTGGTGTTGCGATGATGCGACGTTAGTCACGGCGAAGCTTACGCGCGCGCGCTTATATAATATTAGTCTTTTCAGGTCTTCGGCAATAATACTGTAATGTCAGTAACAGACATATCAAAGATTCTCCTGTCCTCGAGATACGTAGCTATGCGGTGATGAGCGTAATCCACGACCTCCACCAACAATTACGTAACAATCACAACAATACTCTTGCCACCGGGTCGTCATGGCTCATCGGGTGGTGAGGGGCCATACATACCATCAGGTAAATGATTAGGACCATCGGGTGGTGTACCTTGTGATAAAGGATTATTAGCACCATCATCGGATGGTCTACCATCAGATAAAGGATGACAAGGACCATCAGATGGTGTACCATCAGATAAAGGATGACAAGGACCATCAGATGGTGAGGGATCGTCGATATCATCGAGAAGGTCCATCTGGTGCACGTGGCACTATACTATATTAGGCGGGCCGGTATGCGCGGACTCCACTATAGATTGGCACAAGCTTGGGACAGCAGAATTACCGTTTACAGGAAGAAGTAGAACTCTTT
The DNA here is from genome assembly GCA_000750755.1 of Pseudogymnoascus sp. VKM F-4513 (FW-928). Lineage (NCBI taxonomy): Eukaryota > Fungi > Ascomycota > Leotiomycetes > Thelebolales > Thelebolaceae > Pseudogymnoascus > Pseudogymnoascus sp. VKM F-4513 (FW-928). Next base: position 14,690 of record JPJW01001789.1, read on the forward strand.
GAACGCTTTAAATAGACTTAGATTACTATAAAATGCCAGCGGCACCCTACAACTGTCGTGATCCAACTACAACCATCCAACTTACAAGAGACATCATATACACTATCCCAACATGTGCAACGTCCGGAAACGCCAAAGCCAGAATGCAGCTAGAAGGAGAAGCACTTTGACCAACAAGGTATACGAGTATGGGGAATTATACAGCGCGGATGTTGCTTTGATCATCTATCAGAAGGGGCGTTATTACACTTATGTATCTCCTGGTAACACGTGTTTCCCACCATCTAAGAAAGAAATTGTATGTTCACCCCTAATTTTGATGGTATTTACTAAATAGTAGCAAGATGAATTCGTTTCCACTTCCTATAAATATGTTGCCACATGATTCTAATGCGAAATATCAACGGAAACGTAACCCAGAAGGTCCAGAACAAGCAGGAAGTAAAGAGAAGGAAGAAGTGGGCAAGACAAAAGCTGCCACGATGGATGCATCATCCAGCCTTCTATTGTCGTTGGCTCAGCCAGACCTGTTCGGCCACTGTTGACCAGAATACGCCGGTCGCGATGGTTCCCGTTGAGTGCATTGTCGGGTTTCCTTGCCTATAACAGTCACGTGGGAAATGGCGATTCTTTTCTTAAAGTCACTCTTTAGCTATATTTCTTTAGATTCCGCAGCGGTTTTGCTGCATATTCCTCTGCTAAATCGTAATACCATTGCCATTTTTGAATTGCTGCTCCCACGTGAACGGATCAAACTCGTAATGGCTTTTGCGCATTACGATTCTTGACCCCACACTGTCCCCCAGTCGAAAAAGCCGAGGTCCGTGCATGTAACGTGTTGCGATGTACTGGCTTATGTCTTTATGTGGCAAGGCTCCTATCAGCCACACACATGTGTGGCTAAAAGGATTATGGTCGGCAAGGCTGAACTGCAGGCCTTCTTCTAGAACGTTCCATAATCGACCACGTGCCTACTTTCGCTCCGCTGAATCTGTCACTGAACCGTGCCTGTCAATATATCCGTATTCACCTGTAAGTAAGCATGAGCGACCGCGCCAGTAAAGCCCTTGCAGAGGGCTTCCTGCCGGGAGAGCCTTGACATACGATGCCACGCCTAAAATGATTGATGAATTTTTACCTACGTCATAATTTGGCAAAGTTGTGGCTGATCAAGACTGACTGTGGCTGACACAAGGCTGCACTTTGATGCTGGTCCTTGAGCGTCGTCAAAAAGATTCAGTGCAGCCAGCGTAAAGTACTCCGCTATTGAAACGGATGATTAAAGATCAGCACGTATATATTAGGATGACAATTACATCAAGAAGTTTAATATTCAGGAAAATGAAGAGCAGCCGAAGTCAGAGGTTGTTATTGGGAGTAAAATGAGGGGTTGGCGCGGACGATTTCCGCGTATTCTGTCGGAATCCAACAGTGTTCTGCGCGACACTCGTTTGAAGCTTTGATTTATAAGGCGCCCACTTGTTCAGGCCGGCACCTTGTTCTGGAGCTCCCGGAGTTGACCCGCTATTTTATACGGAAAGTTGTTCCATTCCATGAGCCACTGCGGGATCGCATTGTCACGGGCCGCCTTGCGGGCATTGATGAAGGCCTGGGAGACAGGCGCTTTGTTCGAGCCGCTCCCGGGCTGGGCCTTGCCCTTGTAGTAGTACGAGTATCTCGTGAGCTCAGGCCGGCCATGGCCGCCAACGTGGAAGTAGACGATGCCCGGCGAAAAGGAGAGGTCGCTCATGAGCCAGAGACCACGGACGGCATGGACCCAGATTGGGATGAGGCGATTCACCTCGTTCTGGGCTTCGGCGACGACGGCCTGTGTCAGGCCGCGCCGCCACTTGGCCATCGTCGACCTTGGCGCGCACTTCGATGAGGGCGTACAGCGTCTCGATGACCTTGCGCGCGTCGTTGATCAGAAGGTCGAGTGGGCCCATGTCGAAGCCCGTGAGCGGGTATGTCTTGGCGTAAGGTAGGACGTCGTGGCGGAAACCCCGCTGAACGGCATTTACTGCGGTGACGGCGGCCTGGACCTCTTTTTCGTCGATGTGATGCTTTATCTCGGCCGTCGCGCGTGTAATCATCCCGTCGACTGTTCACGGGTTATCAGCGGGTCCGGGCCTGTCATTAGCAATTAGGAGCCAGGACGCACCGGCGCGTTGGATTTTCAGGACCATGGGCTGCTGCTGGGCCGCGTCCTCTTTAGCCTTCTCCATGTTCGAATAGATGTTCCAGACGAAGCCGACGACAGCAAAGACGTTGCCAACGCCATCGATGATCTCGCTGTACTCGTTCACGAGGCTCGTCATTTCAGTCGTGAAGGGCTCTATCTCTTTCCATTTTTGCAGCGCTGCTGCCGAATTGATGATCGTCTCGCTGAGTGTCTCGTCGTCCGCCATCGCGGAGGACGCCGGTGATGATGGCTTTTCCGCGCGTGCGATGCTGTCCGGGCTTTGAGGCTCAAATTTAACGGACTGGCAATGGGAAACAAGGCGGCGCAGTAGTGCTTGGTGGAGAGAAATTGGGAAAGCAGTCCGAATATGGGAGACTGGGGATGTATACTGCTGTATAGAAGTGGGGACCTTTTGCCAAGCGTGTGGAGCTTCTTTCAGCTGATGACCGCAGCATGGAAAGAGTGCGAAGCGTGAACTAAGTTATATGGAGAGAGGGTACTGCTCGTCCGTCTTTGTGATGGGAAAATTGCCGCCCTTTACGATGTTATTAGACGTGTCATGGCAACTCACGTCATGGCAACTCAGCTTATTTACCTCCAGTGTGCCATGGCCGTTAAATTCATTGTAGGGAAACACTTTTACATGCCCTCTAAACTAGTTGACCTGTCTAGCGGACCATGGTATCCCCGTGCGCATCCTGCGTCATGTCATTCCCACTCTGATTCTCATCACCGATCGTTGTAGCAAACTGCTGTTTCGCACTAGCGCAAGTACAAGTGGTTGAACATTTTAAGTGGCAGGCGTCAGGCCATCTCACTGGACAGGATCAGGAAAATGGGGCACTTTAGGGGTCATGAAAGCCGGCGCTCGAGTCTGTATCGGTTAATCGATTGTCGATCTGCTGATCTCGCCGCAAGCAAACTTTAATCGCACGACAGTGTCCCCACACCCTACAATAATTACGACGTATTTCCACTTAACTTATGTCACCATTTTGAACGTTGTGGCTGATTAGGACTGTGGCTAACGCGAGCCTGATAATCGGCGAGCGAAAACTCAGTCAGCGCCAGCATCTCATGCAAAACACGCGCACAAACACAGTTTATAAACGCCGAGGTTTCCCCAAAAGGGCATGGGCTACAAGTACATTTCCTTAAGTGGCTCCAAATCTCCTTGAGCATTCTGAGACTGATCCTCATCACTCAAAGCGGTGCCGTGTGCGAGAATGTTTAGTGTTGGCGGCGACATTACAAGAACCGGAACAGACCAGCACCATCTACATTACGATATCTTATATGCCTTAGGTACTGGGGCTTGATATCACCAGGCGAGGATTCAGAGGAAGATGAGGATGGATAGTTATTCTATTTACATAGCCTATATGACTAGCAATCGATCATATTCTCATTCTCATGTGAGAGTAATACTCGTAGTACTCGAGCCAAAGAAAACAGTACTCTACTCGAAGATCTCCGAGTAAAACTGGTAGAAACTACTGTACAATAATGTAGAAACTACTATAATGTAGAAACTACTATAATGTAGAAACTACTATAATGTAGAAACTACTATAATGTAGCGACTATTATTCAGATTTATACGCATTTGTGGACACTTGTGGACATTTACCTTCAGGTTGGTATTGACCAAAGTCGAGTCTATACTATGGTATGGACCAGAGCTAGGTCTATACCCATTCATAGACCGACCTTGGTATAGACCAGACTTTGGTATAGACCAAAATTGAGTCTGTACTTTGGGAGTGGCTCCCTTCCACGTGGCCACCGTCATAGGTGATAGCGGGATTTGTATGGACTTTGGTATGGCCTAGGCGTTGGTCTGTACTGGAAATTACAATATAGTAAAAGTTACTATATAGTAGGAGTTACTATATAGTAGAAGTTACAATATAGTACAACGAGGAGGCTCGTCTGATTGGTTGTATACTTGCTATATGGTAGACATCGCGATAAGTAAAACCTACAGTACAGTAGAAATGACAATAGAGTACTAGTATAAATCACAAAGATGTACAACGAGAAGGCTCGTTGGGGCCCATGGTTTGCGAGGACGGGACCGTTAACGAATGCATGGTGGTCCTAGAAGCTCCACTTCTTCTAGGAGTAGCGCTCACAGGAGACCACGCCATCCTGGGAGCACCAGAGGTTCCAAGAGACCGGTTCCCAGAAGTGCTGTTTGTTCTGGGAGCAAAGCTCCCAGAAGCGTAGGGTATCCCGGGAACCGTTGGATTCCTAGAATCCTGTAACGATTCTATGTTGATTTGATTTGATTTGTTTATAGCCATTTGTGGCCATGTCAGTCACCATAATTGTCAGCACAATTCAGTCACTTGTGCCACACGCGAGGGGCACCATCAGCTGGAGCACAGAGAAGGTGGTGCAAAGCAGTGTGGTATTTCTATAATCCGACTTCGCAGGATGTCACGTAATTGGATACAAGGAATGAGAGTGACATGTTATTATATCCATCACTATCCATATCCCTTTGCATGACGCCACTATATAAGTTTAGCCACGGCATCCTATAACGGTCAAGTCAAAATGTTAGGCTCGCAAAGTTTTGTTTTCTCTTATGGTACGTGATATAGAGTGATCTGCTTAAGACTTTGAGTATGGTTCTCAAATGCGATCTTAGATCCCATGACTGTCGTTACCTTCTGCCCTTGAGAGCGATACCAAGATGCCTCTACTGCTCACTGTGATCGTATGTATCCTTTTGAAGACCACCCATTTGTGTAATCCATTCTTGAAATCTTGACTCTGCACACGATTTGCATTTTCCATCCCGAGACACCTGCTTTCCACACGTCGTACATATCATGCAGCCATCGCATCTGCCCATTTGACGTATTCTCACCCCACAGGATGTACATTGTCCGCTCATCTCGATTTCCCTCTCAACCCTAACGTTCTCACTTAGTCCCTTCTCCTTCCTTGTCTCCCTTCCGAATTTCCTCTCAGTAATGACTCTTTCTTTCAATTGGCGTAGTTTCTCATTCATTTGCTCTACTGCTGCGGGATCATCACTCTGGCTGTCGACTGTGATTTTATCACTTACTCCGTCATCAGATGCATCGCATCGAGATTCGGAGTTGGTGGTTTTGCCCGTCTGTTTGTCTTCTGTTCTCTTGTTGCAGTCAAATTCCGGGGTGGTAGCTCCGGCCGAGGAAATGCTGGCGGAAATTGTTTTGGGATACTTCGTCCTATCTGACTCCTCTTTCGAAATCGTTCTCGTGGAGCTTCGTTTCCGTAACTGTGGTGGTGGCTCAAGATTCATTTTGAGTATGGCTCTTGACTATTATAGCAATTAGCATCGTGTTAACGCAAAAAGCCCAGCAAGATAGCAAAGACCAACTCACCTTAGCTGGAAGTTCCTGGTACCGTCGATGTTTGTACGGAAGAGACAACCTAGTTGGAAAAAAGACAAGAAGAAATCCCAGAGAGATAAATGGGAGGATACGCTCGAAGGTTTAATCACACCATCACCCTAATGTAAAGAAACGGGCTGGAAAGGAAAGAGCGACGGGCCAACTCAAGTCAAAGCATAGACTTGCATGGTAATATTAGCATACACACTACTAAGACATCCTGAGAGCTACATTTGGCCAGGATATTTCCTTTACTTTTGAACATTTTCTTCGCTCATCTGCCAATCGTTTCGGTGAAGACTGGGCCAAAATGGAAGACGCGTTAGACATTCAGAAGCAAGATCACATTGACACAGAGCACATAGCAAGATATCAAATTTGAAATAGTGGGCTGGCTACATAATATTGGCTGCACACCCCATCTAACCTCGAACTCCCTTGCATTCTCAAAGTGCAAGGGAGACATATCAGACTTGAGACAGCAACTATTGTAGCCTCCCAAGTAAATTCAATAAACATGCATGGTCTGCCTCGTCCAAGATGCTCACCGATTCCTGGCGAGAGAACAACAGCAGCGTTTTGAGGGCGTCCGCAGCCTCATTATGTGTTGGAGATAACAATGGCGCCGCTCTGTGGATATTTGTCGTGGCCTCTTCTCCACTCATCATCTTGGAAGAAGCAGGAGACGGTAAACTGTCAACCCCTCTTCTCCGTTTTAGTGCTTTTCTAATATTATAAGGTTCACCATGTTTCGCTGAAGGATGGCTTCCGCCTCCATGCTCAAGATTTTTCTTCAGCAATTTCGATATAGTACTGGGAAGTCAGTTGTGATGCTGAGACTTAGTATACAAGTCATACCTTCTTTCAACCCCAAACTCTCCTATAATAAAAGTTAGCGAAGTAAATTAGACTTGATTCTAGCTCTGTCTCACCTGCTATTTCTCTGTGTGATGCTGACGGGAAATCCTCATGATATCGATAGGTTTCTTCCCGTTCATCATCGGTGAAAACTTTCCGTGGTTTCCGTGGTTGCTTGGACCTGAGCCGTGGTAGCCGTGTCCGTCGAGGTTGTGCTGTTGGCAATGCTAACATTGGCTGGATGCCCACCCTCACCTCTCCTTCATTCATGATTTTGGAAGAAGAAGGAGACGATAAACCGTCAACTCTCCTTCTCCGTTTAAATTCCTCGAACTCGCTGCTTTGTAGAAAGTTCTCGTCACTAACCATTGTAGCAAAGGTTCGTGCCTTCTCTTCAATTGCAGACCCTGTGAGTTGCATGCCCACCGTCTCAGCACGCAGGGCCCAAGTCTCTAGTGCTCGTCCAATATTGGGAAATTTGCGTTCAGCATGCTTGGATAAAGGATGGCCTCCACTGCTGTACTGAAGAACTTTTCCCTTGTTTGTTAATATTTTCGATATAGTACTAGGAAATCGTTAGCGATGCCGAGACTTGGTATAGATGTCGTACGTTCTGTCGACGTCAAATAAATCTATAACAGAAGTTAGCTAATGGAGGAAGACCTGATTCTAGCCCTATCTCACCTCCTGTTTCCGTTTGAGTTACAGACGGTTTGTCTTTATGAATTTGACAGATTTGTTGCCGATCCTCATCAGTCAAAGTTTTCCGTGGTATTGGTTTCCCTTTGCGCTTGCGCCTGCGCTTGCGCTTGAGCTGCTGAGGTTGTGCTGTTGGCAATGCCAAAATCGGCTGTACTTGGGGCATTTGCCCCGAAACTTCCTCGTCGCATAGTATCTGCAGCTGGGTAGGGTAACTGTTAGGTCCGTACATCTGCTGCGAAGCTCCATCGTCCCATGGTATCTGTCCGCACATTTGCCACAAAGCTACCACGTCCCATGATGCCATTTGAGGATATTCGCTGGCCATTACGAGAAAAGGATCGCAGGCACCAGAACAGTGAGTTTGATACGGATTGAAAAAAAGTATAATAGCGGTGAACTATAAGACAGAAACTTATTGCGTAGTTTTGGCAGCTGCTTCTTATACATAGGAAAGTGTTAGGAGCTGACATGCTGACACAGAACGTTACAGTTGCCACTAATACAGATATTGAAATAGGAGGCGCCACAATCGATCACAAACTGCCACAGCAAACGAGATGATATTATATATGTGGTAATGCTATTACGGGTGGTATTGACTTCACTTGTTTATAGGTTTATGCGTACAGAAATATTGAAAAGAACCCCCCCCCACAAAAGAAAAACCCCACCTCCCACCACGCTCCTAATACATGCGATCCCCAAATACCAACCCCTCCCCCTCCTCGTCGTTGTACGTCCACTCATACAAACTCCCCAAATTACTCGCCCACAGACTCCCAATCCCACTACTACTCCCCTCAAATATGTCCATCTCCATGCTAGCGTCCATCCACATCCCGCCCATCCTCATGTCGAAATGCGCTGGGACACCGCCGGTGGAGGATATCGACGTCAATGGGGGCGCGGCCAGCGGGAGGGAAGCGAGCGAGGAGAGCTGGGATGTCGAGGAACTCAGCGATGGAGGGGATGTGGCTGTGCTGTCGGTGTTGTGGGTTGTAGATGCAGCTTTCCTCCCCTTCCTACGCCCCCTGGTGCCTTTGTTAGCTTTGCGATAGAGACCGCGGAAATACTCCAACAGTTCATCCTCCATCCCCTCCTTCCCCCCTCCCCTCGCGTCACTCTCCGCAAACCTCGCCGTCAGCGCCCCTAGCGCCTCAACGTGGAAGTCATTCATGTGTCTCTTCAGATTCCCCAACAGCTTAAAGTGTTTCCCGCATCCGTCCAAGTGGCAGACATACTTCTTCGCTGTATCGTGCACAGCGGCGTGCACGCGGACGTTGCTGCGCTGGGCAAACGTTTTGCCACAGGTGGGACAGGCAAAGGGGCGTTCGCCAGTGTGCACACGGAGGTGGACTTTGAGGTTGTTGAGTTGGGAGAAGGCGTGCGTGCAGAGGGGGTAGGTGCATGCCTGTAGAACGGGGTTAGTTGCAGTTTTGCTTTTGCTGACTTGGTGATGCTTGCGGATAGGAAGGTGACAGGAAGGGGATGTGGGAGGACGTACATATGGCTTCGCACCTGTATGCGTCCGAATATGAACCTCCAAATGCGCCTTCTGGAAAAAGGCCTTCCGACACTCCCCAGTATAGCATTTATAAGGCTTGGTGGGATCTTCTCCAGCATTCGCACTCGCACCACCTCCTCCCCTGCCGCTGTCACTAGCGGGCATAGCTTGTATGGCGCGCATCAACACATCAACATGCGTGCTCTCCGCCACCTCCTGCGTCTGCATCTGGGATTGCTGATACTCCCTCTGGAACTTCCCCCACCCCGCTAAGGTCGAATCGTGTGATGGACACTCCTGTGGTATATTGGGCCTGAGCTGTGGCAGCCGTTTGGGCATTTGCCGTGAAGCTTCCTCGTCCAATGATGCCATAGCTATCACCCCTGGCTGCAGGTGGAAGGCGAGCAGGCCTTGAAGTAGTTGACGGAACTTGAGGGTTCTGCAACTCATTGGCCGATACTTGAACCGCAGTGGAGGAAAGACTTGACATGAGGATGGCGCAGTAGGCCTCGACAGATGAGACCTTCACCGGCGAGCAAGAATATGAGCGGTGAAGCCCAAATGAGTCTTATTAATGAGAGAGTACAGCATCGCTGGGGGGTTCTCTACTGATATAAAGAACTAGCCTTCGTGTTCCAACATAAACGAATATCATGCTCCGAGACCTGTGATCACCTTTCGGTGATATTCCGTACTATTTCGGTCGCTGGAACGGATTGGACGTATCAAATTGAGCAGCCTTGCCACCAAAATTGAGATATCAGCATAACATGAAGGTTATTGCGTCTTTTCCCATGTCGTTGAGCCTGCGATTGTGTAGTAAGCGAGTGTCAATCCTTACTATCGCTCAACATGGTGGAGGGGTGCGGCGTGCAGGGGGGGGGTCAAAGTTACTGAAGTAACTTAGACCCCCCCCCCTGCATG
>JPJW01001790.1:0-40573 GCA_000750755.1 Pseudogymnoascus sp. VKM F-4513 (FW-928)
CCCCCCCCCTGCATGACACGTCAGATGGATCACGGGGTCCCTTGACGGTCCTTGGACCAACTTTTGATGTTTCTCGCCTTCTCCTCATAGCAACATACTTCAATAGCTTCAAATTTTGAACACTTCAAATGGCTTCAGTTAGTTATAACAAGGCATGATAGCTTGGTAAAACCTTGTGCATATTTCACTGACGTGTATGACAGAAACAAGCGGTTCCAACAGAAATAGCGACAAAGCTCGAGGAGTTAGGCTCTCTGTTTTGTGGTGTCGGTGACAAGGTTTGCAGCGAGACATCAACTCAAAAACTTATCTGACTACAAACTAGGAAGTTGGACAGCTTCTTAAACTTATTTCTACAAGTTGTGATCTACCCACCCTACGCAACCATCTCCTCAGGAAACAGAGCCGATCGTCAGATGATACACGCCTCAAAACGGACACGGAGTTATGGTTGGACAACTGGGCGAGTAGAAGAGGGGAGAAGCTTTCAGATGACGAGAAATCTAACATCTTGGAAGTTATCCGGCATTGGGCTCGAAGTCAGCTAGATACAGCTCAGCTGAAGAGAAACTCTTCTACTTGGCGCAAAAACCCTTCCTCTTTCTGTGGCACAACACCTCCACAGCCTGTGTCCAGTACCCCCGAGCTTGTCGGTCTTTATTTCCAAGAATACGAGAAGATTGAAGAGACGCAGAAACTAGATCAAGTTCGACGGAAGATTATCTTGCTCAACACATTTATGGCCGTTCTGAGTGAAGAGCGACGCATTCAAGCATTGAAGCCAGAAAGGAAGAAAAGGAAGCGCTTTGATTTATCGGCGAAGGAAGCGACTCCACACCCTCGAACGGGATCACATCGATCGAGCGCAATCAACGCAATTGCACGACGCATTTGGGATCATCAAAACCTCTCCGAACATGAGTATCAACGGAAAAGAAGAAAGCTGACAAGAATGTCACGGTATGGTGAAAAATGGAGCCTTATAGACCCTCCAGCTTTAATATTAGGCCTCGGAGGAAATTCTCAACGGTGAGTTTGTCCTTCGTTTGAAGATGAAGAAGCTGAAATTGGCCACGTAGTTTTGAACAAGGGAAGTGGTCATCCCATGGCATGGAGGCTCTCAACGACTACCTCAAGACTCTGCCGATCTATTCCGAGTCACTACCAATTTTGGATGGGACCCTGAAAGTACTAAACACGGAGTGGTCTCGGCATGTCAAGGCTCAGATGCAAACGCCAACGATAGCTCAAAGTTATCCCCAGGCAGCGTCACACTTGAACGACGGAGTACAATCGTTGATGGACGCTCTTGCCCAGGAAGCTTTCAGGAGTGCGGAGACACCTGGGAGGGTCGCGGGAATGCATGATGGTATTTCCACCTCCAATGACTTTGAGCAACGTGGACAGCTGACGAACTATCCGTTATAGATCCTCAACGGTCCCCTGCTGATGATACCACAACAATTGATCCATCGACAGATTTCGGTACCTTGGGGACCACTTTGGACCCAGCTGCAGACTTCATGAATGCTTTCATTCAGCTGGACCCGTCATCCGATTACGTCTATTTAGGGCAGGTCCGTGCTGAGGAGCAAACGCACACTCAGACCTAGACAGCTGGCCGAGGAAAGATGACGAGGATATCAGCTTCAGGTTCGATTATAACGGGGCTGGTTGTGTAAGTAATGTGTCCGACTTTCAACAGCATGCCTCCGGCTTTTGCCTTCTTCTCCTCTGAGATATTTATCGGCAGGATGGAAGCTGGACCCGATGAATTTTGAAGCACGCTGGAGCCTGATATGCGGTATATCAAGCAAGCTGCGGGAGGCGACTTAAACCCCGTTAGTAAATGGTTCTCTCAAGTCTGGAGTCTGAGCTCTTACCGCTGCAGCAAATCCAAGTTTGTCGAGCAGTGGCTTCAACAGTTCATCCTTGGGGTCTACTGCAAGCGTCTGTTGTCCAGTTGACATCGTGACAAACTTTGCTTTTACAGCGGGCGTTAAGATCCATGCGCCAACTTCTCGGACCTTCTCCTTGGTGTCCTCGGTCAACTCTTGCTGGGCCAAGTGTGCCCCATATAGTATCGTTGCGGGCATTATGGTATCGACGTGACCGACGTCGAGTGGATGGGAGTTGTCGCTCCGGGATATACCAAAGAAAGACAGATGCGCCGGATCACCCTGCTTTTGGCAAGGTTGGCCAGCAATCTGTAAACATTGTTAGCCACTGAAATTCGATAAGTTACGATGCAGTTACCGTATGAAACTCCTGGTGCTGTGCTTTTGATACAATCACATCACATTCGGGAACAACGTTGTCTCGGCGGACGGAGTTTGACCAGCTCGCTTAGCGCTGGTTAGTATCGATGGTATGCGCAAAGCTAATATAATTAGTCATATTTGAACTACATCTGCACATGACATAGATTTAGCCTGTTCCAAAACCATCCTCAGGAATAACATTCTTCCGATCCTGTTTATATTCGTCACAGCAAATTGACCTGAGCCGCTGTTAAATTATCACCAACAGATAGTGTACAATAAGTAAACAGCCATTCAGTATTCTGGTTGTTCAACTCAGAGCCGCGTATTTATCACGTGTCTATCATAGTTTGCCCTGTCTCGCGGTGGCCTCGCCCACTTCTAGCCTCATCCGTATCGATGAAGCGGTAGCCTCCGACTTATCTAGGTAAATGCTCCACAGAATCAGTTGCAGTGTGACTGAATTTGAGGTTTTTCTCCGAAAAGGCTGCGAGTAATTAGCAGGAACAGCTTTTCAACAAAGTACTTATTACTCCTCCTCCGCCCTGTTTTCAAAAGTAACCGCTCTTATTTTTTCACGCCATGGCACAGATAAACGCAACCCAACTGCTCGGGATGCTCACATTCCCTTGGAACACATTCCAGACTCTGTTCCTTGATAAATTTGGTCATGATACGAATGCCATTGTCGGACTCTTCGTCCTGTTAATCGTATCTGGATACCATAGGCGGATTTTTAGCTTCACCGAGAGGCACTTTTCGTCTTCTATCTCGGTCGACCAGGACGACGATCTATATGATCCAGTCATGTCGTGGATGTCAGAGCAAAAACCAGAGGAACACTCGAATACACTGTCGGTTAGGACGGTTTCGGAACGAGGGCATCAACGTTTACACAAGCCAGGTATTCAGATTAGCCCAGCGATGGGCAGCACCTTCTATTTCCGCCACAATGGTTATTGGTTCTCCTGCAGACGGAATATTATCGCAAGCGTTGGGAATGAAAGGAAACCTGCCGCCGAACAAGAAGTCATTACGATCCAGTGCTTTAGCACGTCTCCTAAGCCATGTACAGATCTAATTGAGCACATTCAACTTGTTCACTGGACTCAGAGTGCTACTATGACCGCGATTCGCAAACCATCGGAGCGTTACAATCGACGTCATGCGGCCTGGACCACTTTTTCGACGCAGCCCGTGAGATCAATGGATTCAGTGGATTTGGATTCCGAACAGAAGGAGCGCATCGTGAACGACATGGAAGACTATTTGAATAGTTCGGATATCTATACGGCTTCAGGGGTGCCATACCGCCGTGGTTATTTGTTCCATGGCCCTCCTGGAACGGGCAAAACATCCTTCATACGTGCATTAGCAGGCCATCTCAAAGCCGATATCTATATGCTCAAATTGAGCAGCTCCGAGGTGGACGATGAAATGCTTATGCTGCTGGTGGCAAATCTGCCAAAAGGCTCCATCTTATTGATAGAGGATATCGATTCAGCTGGCCTCACTCGCGACGACACGCACGACACGCGCGACACACGCGACAGTAACAATATCCAGTCCAGAATCACTCTTGCGGGGTTTCTCAACGCCATCGATGGTATTGCATCTTCCCAAGGGCATATCCTTATTATGACCACCAATCGTCGCTCCAAATTAGATGACGCAATGCTAAGACCCGGCCGCGTGGACAGAGAGGAATACTTTGGCAATGCCAGTAAGGATACTGCTATCAACATGTTCATTCGCATATGCTCGCCGCACACCGCCAAAACAATAGAGGATGTGAGAGATCTCGCAACGAAATTCGCGGAACACATCGACGATAAGAAATTTAGCCCTGCTCAGATCCAAGGTTTTCTCCAACTGAGACGTGACCCCGAGGCGGCTTGCGCAGATATTTCAGACTGGGTGAAAAAATACGCCACCAGACAGACAATCAGGTTAGCCGCCCGTTAGGTATGGCAATCTCAGGAGGGCTCTACTCGTGGGGTACGTAGAAATAGTTTATGGATTTGAGAACATTCTTTACATTGTAGCAATCACGTTCTATCATCCGTAGATGTCGCGTGGCAGCATTGACTAGCTTTGCGCATATTTAGTGTCTCTTCCGAACCGACCTGATACGGCATGACGCAATCCCTGGCACAGGAGCTCGACAACTGCCCTGTCAGTTCCGTCCGGCCCGCGCTGATCAGGTTTCGCGGCCCCTCACTAAGCTGAGGGGCCGCGCATCAACGGACCCACTGTGGGGCATTAGGTGGATCCGGGTGGCGAGATCCAGGTCGTTTTACTTAACCTGGTGCTGTGCGGTTCGGGAGAGTATCGTCTCATTTCCAGGCCCCGCTGATCTGAAAAGACACTTCATAAGCAAGGCACGTTAGATGGGTAGAGGACTTAGTCAAGTGCGCCAGTCACACTAAGTGGCTGGCGTTGTCAATTACTTCGCTGGCCTGATTTTCTATCAGCCATAGCCGTCCACACACCTGCAGGAAGTGGTCGGACTCTTTCGGAGTGTGCTGTATTAGTACCAATACTAGACTTTTTTAGGGCGTTCACGCACGGGTGTCTCAGTTGTGATTCCCGTACGCCTCATATATTTGCTTTTGTAAGGCTTTTGCGAAATGTCTGGTGAATAGTTACCCAATATCGCCGTGAAATTTGCTGAACATGCACGACGCTTGGAAGGCTGACTCCTCTGAAAATGTGCATACTTATCTTATCTCGTGCAGCCTTGACAGCCTGCGTTTTGCCCAGTTATGTTCGACCACGTTAGCCACCAGATCCCGGCTTGTTGGTTCACACCCTTAGGTCAGTAAGGTCGATTGTAGTACAGCTCTAGCCACTGCCGTAGTCCAAACAATTCTGGTTTGCTGTACCAGCTACACCAAACTCGTTCACCGGTCAAACTGCATCCATCGCTGCAGGCCGAGGCAAGCACTACTTGGGTCGCACAAGTATATGCACAACTGGGGGAGAAGAAAGCTCCTTGACGAAAAGAGTCACATACGAAGCGGGGATCTTTCAATGCCCATTATGCCAACATCTATTTTTTCTGGCTATGCTGTCACCGCGACTTCTGGATGTTATCGCCGAGATTGTGTTGGATTACTTGCACTCGCTGGGCTATTCCACACCATGCGCTCCAAGCATTTTACCATGCGGAGTGCATAGAACTAGTACGAGCACCACGGCGCTCATCCGGCATCATGCACGATGCAAGTCAGTCACATAGTAGAGCAGGACGCATGAGAGCGACAGCAGCTCGTAAGGCATTTGAGCCTATAATAAGGTGACACGTCAAGCGGACTGGTTGATATCCGCCTTAATGTTTGGGCGAGGGTTATTCAGCACTATGTGAGGATGTGCGTCCTGTTATCAAAATATGCAAATTGCCTGAGGCTCTAGTTGAGATAAAAGATCACTTGCCCATGACGATGACCTAGGAATTGTGCTATTAGAGTTGCCCAACCATTCGTCGGCAGAAACTTGAAGTTCAGCAAATCATATCTCCGACTACCTTTCTATGAGCTTCATGACAACTGAACTGAATGACAAATCGCACCTTCTCTATACAACAGAATCGAGAGCTTTCACCGGTTGAGGCACGAATCCGGTCAGTCGAACTACGGGTAAGAGAATTTCTGGGGAGAAGGAGAACTCTTGAGCCAAGTACACTTCAGACGACACTACAGGTACGAAACTATAGTCTAATTATATAAACTGCGTGGCGAGGAATAATCGAGATAACATGCCGCAATACAGGAGCAGTCAACTGGGATGCCTAGAGTACGGAGACGCCGAAGGGAAGCCGTGGACTGGGAGGCAAGTGGAACGGAGGATAACTTAGTGAACGCTTCAGAGGGCAGCACCAACAACAGAGTTGATACTGTGGGAGTCGGCGAACGTGGAGATGACAGTGGCAATGATCACACAACTATTCATACCAACGGCGGAAGACCTCGTCAAAGCACAGCCTCACAGGGCACCCAACAACTTAGTCTTGGATCCTGGACTCAGGCTGTCAGGGAGACTGTCCAGAGTATGGGAGCCACCAACTGTGCGATCCAAGACCTGCAGCGTAAGTTTGAATCTCACAGGGATGAGCTTATGAAGATGGATGAAATCATGAGTAGGCTTGCCGTTCTGGAAAAAGAGTGTGAAGAAAAAGACAACGAGATTGTGAAACAGGATAATACTATCACCACCTTGACCACAAGGAATGAGAAAAGAGAGGCTAACATTGTGGGGAGAGAGAAGGAGCTAGATCGGAAGGAAAAAGAGCTGGATCAAGAGAGGGTGAAACAGGAGAAGAGAGTCGCTGCGGTCAAGGCAGAAGAAAGGCTGAAGCTAGAAAATGAGTATAATCAGCTGACTGAAGAGGCTGCCCAAAGTTGCGATAAACGCAAGAACGAGCTGGAAGATGAATACGCCAGGGCAAAGGTTTTGAATGACAGGAGAGTAACCGCCCTAGAGACTGAGAAGCAGCAGCTCCTACAGACAATGGATGATGAAAAAAGACGCGCCAAGGCCCAGTCCGAGATGCTAGAGCAAAGTACTGAGCAGTGTGACGTATTAAATAGGGCGATAGCTTCAGTCAGGAATGAGATGCGAGTGCTAGAGAAGGAGCTGAAACTAATAAAAGAGGACTTCGCACTGAATTCTCAACCGAGGGGATATTTGTATGCATTCAATCCCTTTCTCACTTAACAGATACCCCACTAACAGAAGGTAGTGAGAAGAGTTTTCGGGAGATCCAAGGCTCGATTGAAAGACTATCTCTGAAATACTTCCATGACATAGAGGGAAAGGTGGGCGCCCTTCCTCTACTTAGTTCTCTTACTTACTGCATATCAGGACCTCGATATACTACACGGGAAATTGGTCGCAGAAGACCCCTGTTTTGGTTCTGTCCCAATTGATGATACCGATGATTCACACGAACTCCGCGCCGCTCATGCACAACGAATCATCTCGGATGCGATATGTGAATTCGTCTGGAAGCCCCTTCGCTCAGAATTCACACTCTTGCACCCAGAATTCAATAGTCTCCTCGTCAAGCTATCGGATGAATTATTCAAGTACAATCCTGATGGGCGCGTAGCAAAAGTCTGGACAGCTCTGACGATGCGAGCTCTCGAAAAATTACCTATCAACCCAATGCCGCCTCAATCCGTCAGAGCTGATCATGTCATCTCCAGGGTCTTGTCCGTCCTGTCTCCCTTAGTCAGTCCATCTCAGGACGAGAGTCTGCGAAAAGATCTCCTCACGCTTGCCAATTCAGCCATCGACGTCTGGAACAATGCTCAGAGCGGCGGGTTGAAAATCACAGTGACTCCGCTGTTGGAACCCGAACACCGGGAAGAATGGCGGTCCCATATTTTTGACCCGCTAGACCACGATGAAAAGAATCTTGACGTAATCTCTAGGACCCATCCTCGAATCCTCACTCTTTTCCCAAGAGTCATAGCTTGGGAAACAGCACGACCGGTCAAAGATGACAATGCCGTACCTGGAAGCTTCCCCCTAGAATCTGATCACGAACTTCGCACAAAAGAAATGTGCATTCATCGGGGGACTGGACTTCCCGAGTTGTCTCCATTGATAGTGCGAGGAAAGCAGGCACAGGAGGAAAGAAACGACTATTTTAGTAAGGTAATAGAGAATGCGAAGAAAGAGTTGCATAATAATAGGCGGGGAAGCCACAGTCGGAGAGGTTCAATGGAAGTTCGAACATTGGTCGGCAACGAAAAATTGGTTATATCGAATGCCAATCGTTAGTGAATAGTCAATATACCACCTCTACAAATTCTGTTGTAATGAGCAACTAGACAAGCTGAATGTAGTGGTTTTCACGTATGAATCTGGGCGTATACTCTAATGATAGAAGTGTCCTGGGAGACTTCTATCAGGAGAGTTCTCCCAGGAGCTGCTGCAATACAGCAGCTCGAACAAACAGCGCTCGAAGCCACATTGCGTATCAGAACCACTCCCCTCTATGGAGAGATGGTCTCTCTTGAGGATAGCGGCAAAGCCCAGAGCCCGCTTAACCAATTCTCAAGCATCCTCGAGAGCAAGTACAACATCCAACTCAACCGGCTTGAGAAGCGCCAACAGCACGTTGTACCACCATGGTGGTCTCCACCTTTTACATGCATCGACGAAACTCCAGAAGATGCAGTCAAACACCACGACGCCACGGATGTGAGAACGCTGTGCATTTACACCGATGGAAGCGGCATTGACGGCCATGTCGGCGCAGCTGCTGTAGCGCCGATGCTGCAACTCAGAGACGCCCGTACGAAGAGGATGGAATACATGGGCAAATCAACCACCTCTACGGTATACGCAGCAGAACTCAGAGGGATAGAACTAGCATTCCAAATAGCTCTCGACGTACACGCAACGACAAACGCTCCCGGCAAGTGCACTGTCTTTACAGACAACCAAGCGGCTATCCAAGCGATGGCAAACCCGAAGCATCCCTCCGGACAATACATCCTTGTCGAGGCGATACGAGCGCTCGACAGGCTCCGAGGCCTAGGATGGGAGGTTCAACTCCGATGGATTCCAGCACACGTAGGAGTGCCTGGCAACGAAGCGGCCGATGCCTTAGCTAAGGAAGCTGCGGGCCACAATCCAAATGCCCGAGCGAACCCAAACCCGCCGCTAGAACCAGAGCCTCTCAGGACCCTAACCGCCACCACCAAATCGACCATCCGCCAGACAATGAGAGACGAATGGGAGACGTCCTGGGAAGCGGCCAAGCATGGGCGGGAGCTCTTTAAACTTGGTGTACGACCAGGAAAAGGAACTCTATCTACACATATTGGCACACATCGAGCAATCAGCTCGGCGATCACACAGATGCGCACAGGAAAGATCAGCCTGCGAGCCTATCTCCACGCCATCAACAAGGCGGACACCGATCAATGCCAGTGCGGTTATGGACGCCAGACAGCGCAACACGTCCTCCTGGAATGTCGAAACTGGTCAATCAATCAATCAATCAATCAATCAATCAAGTGTCCTGGGAGAAATCTCCTGGGAGAACTCTCCTGGGAGAATTAATCTACCAGGAGAACGGTTCGCCTAGGAAAGTTCTCCCGGGAGAAAAAATCTCCCAGGAGAGTTCTCCCAGGAGAAACATTCTCCCAGGAGAGTTCTCCTAGGAGAATTAGTCTACCAGGAGAACGGTTCGCCTAGGAAAGTTCTCCTGGGAGAAAAAATCTCCCAGGAGAACTCTCCTAGGCGCGACTGCAGCCCTTGTTGACGCGGTATACCTTGTCCGTGGAAGCCCAGAGAAGCAAAAAGTACGGTACCGTGCCTGCCACAGTACCGTGCCTACTACGGTACAGTACTATTACAGTACCGTGCCTGCTACAGTACCGTGCCTGCTACAGTACCGTGCCTGCTACAGTACCGTGCCTGCTACAGTACCGTGCCTGCTACAGTACCGTGCCTGCTACAGTACCGTGCCTGCTACAGTACCGTGCCTGCTACAGTACCGTGCCTGCTACAGTACCGTGCCTGCTACAGTACCGTGCCTGCTACAGTACCGTGCCTGCTACAGTACCGTGCCTGCTACAGTACCGTGCCTGCTACAGTACCGTGCCTGCTACAGTACCGTGCCTGCTACGGTACAGTACTATTGCGGTACTGTGCCTTATACAGTACAGTACTCTTACAGTACTGTAAGAGGATCTTATGGTCCGCAGTCCGTCGTCAGAACCATATTGGATGAGATCCGTGAATGCGGCCCCTCGACCTGATCAGCAGGAGCTAAATGGACCTGACAGTTGCTCCCCCCAATGTGGTTTGTGCCCAGGATTGCGTATCCCGTCTTCTTGGCGCAGCGTTAACCGGGCAGTCCCTTGTTTCCTTCACATATGGGCACTACTCTCGCGCCTGTTGGTCTCAGGCCCGCCAGTCTCCAGCCCGCGGGTCCCACGCCCCAAACGCTCCATCGCCCGCCGGTCTTACGCCCCATTACCCTCCAGCGACACACACGCCTCTCACGCCCACCGCTCTTACGACCAATCACGGCCTCGAGAGCGACGCTCCTAAGATCGCGATTGTCGTGGGACCACATGAAAGCGTGAGACCGACGGGCCTGAGAGCGCATGAGGGCGTAAGTCTAGCTATGGCTTGAGAGCTTATGGTTCGAAGGACCAATGGGAGTCCGAAGCCTCACTGATTCCAAACAAGTTGTCAATAAGACTTTTGGAGCAAAACTCCTTACGTGGTGTGAACTGACTCTCTCATTGCAACAACCGTTCACTGTGAGCATTGCAGTTGGATGTTCACCTTGCAGGAACGCGCGGCACACAGTGTGACGCGCGTCCACCGCCGATATAGTTCTGACGCAGTCGACGAGTTAGTTCTGACTCGACCGGTCACCACAGCGTTAGAATCTAAACTCTTCTAGAAGAGCTCTTCTGGAATCTAAACTCTTCCACAAGAATTCTTCTAGAATCTAAACTACGTTATTATCGGAGCGGCTCAATGTACCCATGTCTTCTTTTCGCTTTGAAGCTGTAGACCAAACTCGAGGGAACTTCGACTTTCAAATATCAGAGTTATAAACGAATAGCTTCAGCCATGCTGTCCGAATTATGGTACCAGGCAACAGCCAGCAACTCGGAAATCTGACTGCCATCCGCAGATGCACCAAATTCACGTCGTATTTCACAGACGTCCCAGGGAACTTTAAATAGTCGAGCCCGACTCGTATCCCAACCTCGTATACTGCGCTCCGAGAACCTTCATGATGAACAAAGTTTGATCGTTTTGCCTTGGGCTACTTTGTCGCTGAAACGATGCTTCAGCAAATGTGGTTGGAGGTTGAGCCGCTTTTGCAAAATAATAATCAAAGTGCCAAGCTGCCAAACGACTGCACCCACCCCACCCTAGCTATAAATAAAGGTGTGGCGCTCTTACCTCGGAACTACTACAGGGGTCGAAACTCGTAATGGCTTTTGAGCATTACGATTCTTGACCCCAGTTTCGCACAGTCCCCCCATCCTTTCTGTCGCTTAACCCTCCGTCCACCGCGTACACGTCATTTCCTCGTTGACCATCTCTCTCCCCACTACATCAACTTTGAAGCAGCAGATCCAAGAGACATATTAAATTGATGGCTCGTCCAGATCTAGACGACGATTTAGAGTTGAGTATTCTGGACATCTCAGACGTTGACAAGGTCAAGCAACATACACTTCCATTTACTTCGAACGTAGCATTGCTGACAGCCTCTCAGGTGGTTAAGTCTGTGGTCCGCTGGCTACGGAACGAGAACACCACCCGATACTTTGAACAACACCCAGTCGCTCGTGACGCAATCGCGATAGCAGTCCGAGAAGTAACGCACTCTACGGCGCTTGCCACTCCCACCTCGACACCTTATAATCCAGATACACCTATCGGCCAGGCTCTAACACCACCGTATATCGCACACGAGGAGTCTGATCCTGTCGACCAGACTTCTACCCTTCCCCTACCTCTGCACATTGCACAGGCGGAAAGGGGTGACTCCAACGACTCGACCGACCTACATAAGCTCGCTACTGAGGCTCCCGATCAGACCTCTCCAGCCGCTCAACAAGAGCTCGAGAACGGCAGCCACCCCCAAGACTACTTATCTATTGAACACGGGAACAAGCTAGACAGCGAGCATGCGACCAGTGATTCTCAGCATTCCGCGACTCTCGAGGTGTCCACTCCAGCTGCACGAGACAAGCCCCGAAAACGCAAGCATAACCTCGAGGGCCGTGGTAAGTCTAAGGAGGCCCGCATTGACGCTACAGACACAATCGATACAGAGCTCAGGGAAAAGGGCCCTCAATGCTCTAAGCAAATTACCTCCCAGCCTGTTCCCATCAGGGACGAGCAGTTTGGCCAACGACCTGAGATGTTAGAAGGCGCCCAGAACACCCAGCTCTCAAAATCTGTTACACCGCCAACACTGCCAGAGGCGGCTGTTACATTACGACATTCATCCGAACCGCCGAGTGCGACCAAGAGTGCAACCAAGCTGCCAGAGAGAGAAAGCGATAGGTTCGTTGAGCTTCCAGCGGATCTACGCGCAAAATTACACACGATTGGGGATGAATCGACACTCGCAACTATTATGGGCTACGCAGAGTATACAGCAAACCCACCTCCATCTGCAGATTATTGCGCCGATACTTTAGAAGAATATCAAAATCCTGACACAACCTCAGATCAAAGGTTCAGGGTCCTTAGAAACCGCATTGTTCGAGATGAGGCGGAGGAGGAGATTGTGAAATATTTGAGATTTAACATCCGGATCTCGAAGCTATTTGCACTAGCGGAACTGAGTATCAGGTACAGTGAGGAAAAAGAGGCTAGGAGTGCTGTACCTAAGAAGAGACGGAAGAGGGAATTGCCTCGATTGTCGCCGAAAGATCGCTTTACTGACCTACTCTTCCCCGAAATAGGTAATATCGAGGAGGAAGGAGAAAGGAACGTCGCGCGAAAGGAAGCTAAGGGAACATTTAGCTATTGGATAACGTTGGGAAAGCCGCTGGCGGAAATGGCACAGCGATTTGGCAGTCTCATTCTACTTATCCTGCCTGAGAATCTGACGATGACGGAGTAAGTTGTTCTTGCTCGACCTACTAGTGAGTCTCGCTACGTTTTCCGCTGATTATGATTTAGCCTTCATCACCTCAAACGGCCTCAGATTCAGGATTTCGTAGATTACATCGACTTGATTCGCCCAGGTTTAAAGAAAAAAGTTTTAAGTTTGACCGGCGTCCTCCTACAGATGGTAGACGCTAGCCGCCCTGCACAGGGGCAACTGTTCGACATATTAACATCTAACTTGTTGTCGGAGACTAGAAATAGACCTCCGGATGAACTGCTACAAGCCGCTAATCATCCGTCCAAATCAGAACTAGCTCAGGCGGTGGCTAGCCCTCCATTTGATCAACCGCACGCTAATAACCAGTTATCGCATCCCCAGAGGATTATGAAGTCAGTAGAAGGTACACATCTAGACTGTTCTTTTGAAAATTCTCAGTGGCAACCTTCTAGTGCTGGAATTGAGGACGAAAATTCACCAAGCTTTGCCCCAGATTCCAATGAGTCCTCGCCCCCGTCAACATCTCTTGGGAACTCTGATGAGCAGTCCACCAGGTATATGACGGATTACTGTTATTCCCAGGACGGTGATGGGCGTGAACAGTCGCATTTCAGTGATCACGGGCGAGAATTTCTCGACTCCCAAAACGGAAGCCTGCAGCAGTCAGGTCCCGGTGAGGAAAATTTCTTTGACATGAATTCGTACATCCACTTTTCTCCCCAAAATACGCCCAGCATCGCATCTCCATCCTCAGGTCAATATCCTGGCCAGGATTCGCTAGCGCACCTTGTTGATATGCCGCGAGCCTCAACGCCGCTACAAAACCTTAACAAATCAACTAATCATTCTCCTTTGGCCTCCGAGCTCCATATAAAACAGCCTGCAGTTAATACATGGCAAGATGCAGACATGCCCGACTTAGGGAAGATATGGAATGCTCATAGTCAAGAGAATAGGACAGTTAATCCCAGAGACCTTTTGCAAACACCTGTACAGAGTTACACCGTAGTGGATTACAGTACCGGAGGGGATTACAGTGCCGTACAGGATTACGGTGCCGTACAGGATTACAGTGCCGTACAGGATTACGGTGCCGTGCAGGATTACAGTGCCGTGCAGGATTACGGTGCCGTCCAGGATTACAGTGCCATACAGGATTACGGTGCCGTACAGGATTACGGTGCCGTGCAGGATTACGGTGCCGTGCAGGATTACAGTGCCGTGCAGGATTACGGTGCCGTAAAGGGTTCTCGTAAAGTAGAAGATACTGTACTCTGAAGTGCGTTGTCAGAACCATATTGGGTGGATCTGTGGATTGCGCGACCCGTAGACTTGGTGAGAAGCCGCAAATCCCGATCAGCAGGGCTGAACGGATCCGAGTTTTGCTGCACCCGCTGTGGTCTGTGCTAGGGGTTGCGTCATCCCGCCTTCTTGGCCGCTGTGGCTCCTTACTATAGAAGAAGGACCGGAAGAGCAATTATAAATCGAACCAACAAATGCCTTAAATAATATGGGTGTCTGTAGTATAGGAGATGTCTTTTGAAGGGTGCCCTACAGCGGGTGCTCCTGGAAATGGCGCTTTAGATGAGACGGTTGATATAGCAGGTACCAGTAAAAAAGAAGGTACCTTTTGAAGCAGGTACCTGACTTTTTTTGGGTACCGGAGAAATGTCAGGTGCCTTTAAAAGCAGGTACCTGATTTTTTATGGGTACCGGAGAAATGTAAGGTACCTTTAAAAGCAGGCACCTGATTTATTCTGGGTACCTAAAAAAAGACAGGTACCTTTAATTGCAGGTACCTGACTTTTTTTGGGTACCTCTTTTACTATTCTGGGGCGAAAATATGCTGACAAAGCCTGTCGAAAATAGTATATACTGAGGCACCTGGCTGGAGGGTGCGTGTACCCGTGACTACCAACAAGCTGCAAGGCTGCGCCCCAACCAGCTGAAATGCAAGGAATCGCGTACCCTTACCCCGCCTCAAATATAAGTTCATCACTATCCCTCTCTGATCTCTCATCTCCAACATCCACTGACACATCTTCCACAGCTCGCCTTGCATCGCCTCATCCTCCACGATCCGGCATCATAACTCATAACGCTCCTCCAAAGACCTAGACCTCCGACTCCAGTTTTTTCCTTCGTGAGTTTCCGCCTTCAGAATCTACTTCGTATTTGATGATAACCCTATTATCTTAGCTCATCTCGGACTCGCCGACAGTCGGTAATACATACATTACGATGCGATGATAACCCCTCATACCAGTCAATATACGTGATGGGTGACACACCTTTTTGCCGCCTTCCCGACGAAATCATCCTGGAGATAGGCTCCAACCTCGAGGCCTCCGATCTTGCAGCCTTAATACGAACATGTCGTCGCTACTATAACTCCATGCAAGATATGCTCTACAACGTTGCCGTCACTTATACACTCAACCCAGGCATACTATATAAGGAGCAAACAGTGCTTCAATGGGCAGCGATTGAACCAAAGCAGCGCAAATTCACACTCGCTGCTTTAGTAAGGAAGGGAGCAGATATCTACGTCGAAGGCATGCTCGGTACACTCTTACATGATGTAGCAGCTTTGGGGGACGAAGACGCTACGAAACTACTCGTCAGATCCGGCATACACCCATGGACAGTTTTCCATAGCGACCCACCCCTTGTCCATGCATCAGGAGGTGGGCACGAATCCATCGTTCGATATCTCCTCTATGATGCTTTGAATATATGGCAGCGAGATGCGCCTCAGCGTCCTATGACCTTTGAGGAATCGAATCGGGTCACTATAGCATGGGACGAGGCAGAACGACAATGGGTCCTCCACGAGGCCCTTAGTCATGCAGCCAGGCGCGGTCATATAGCAGTTGTCGAGCTCTTATGTCAGCATGTAGACGTCTCTAAACACCGTTACACCACGCGGCAATGAAGGGACACGCAGACATCGTACAGACGCTACTTGACCACGGTGCCGACCATGAAGTATACGATAGGAAAGATCACACTGCTCTAGACCTGGCTGCCTTCTATCGCCATAACAATGTCATCAAAATCCTTGCCGACATGCCTATATCAGCACGACCACCCACAGACGACGAATCATACAACTCCGATGAAGAGGATGAAGATTGGTGGGAGATCTAAACTGTGTCACACAAGGGCTCTACTAAGGCCGAGGACGAAGAATACTGTGGTTTTGGAATTGAAACCAAGGTCGTTGATGCAGAGAGCGGCCCTGATAACGTCGTGGACTCGACTCTGGACAAGACAGTAATTCACGAACGACAAGCACTTTGAGCTAGGGCGAATGAATTCTGCCCGATCAGTGAGCCCTCCGCAATTATGCACGACAGCGACAACATGATCGTAAATTTCAGAGTAGGAGCACGTGAGCACTTAAGCACGTGCGCTGTCATAAACCAGTGCAGCTCTATTAATTAGGATCTCCCTGCGAAAAGCTGCCGCAGCGCTAAGTGAGACGGGATGATCTGTTGTGTTCAGATAACGCCATAATGACGACACAATTCCTCTGGAGGATAATGGCGGATCCTAAGTGAAAATACTCTTGGGATACCTGCCATTAGCATTTCCACTCTCCTGACAACAAAGTCCTCAGATTGCCGTACTTGTTTCACAATGGAGAACAATGTCTTCTGTTGCTCTAATCTGCAACCCTACCGACCTAAAACCTTGGATCACGAACCTAAGTTTACCGATTTTATATCCTGGGCAAAGCGGGCATCACTCGGCACGTCCTGTGCCGGTGAGAAATCAAGTGATACATCGAGGGCCACTGAGCGCTATCCCTACGCCGTACAACTGGTCAGGCAGGTCAACTATGGTCCTCTCGAGTCGAAGCGTTACTTTGTACCTCAGGATAACCCCGCGAGAGATTTTGTGGAAGTAACTGTTGAGGATTTGGTTGACGCAAACTTTGAAAAGGTCAACTCGTAAGTTTGATGTGAGCTCTAAGTGCCGTTACTAATAGCCACAATAACCCAGGTACAAGAACTTCAAATGTCTCATACATAACAAGTTCTTCGAAGTCAACTTGTATCAAAAGGACCCAGTCAACATGCACCACTGGCGTGCTACTATCTCGAGACCTGCTGAAGAGATTGATATTCCTGCCAAACCTAAGGAAGCCTCTCGACCGGGTTCTTTTCATTTATCCCGACACTTGCCGAATAAGAATCTGGCCCAAGGGATGGAGCAACAGCACGTATCCCCCAAACCAAATACGGGCTCTGGCGATACCAAGTTCAGTAACGATCCCATCTTCGGTACTATGTCTCTAGCACTGCCGAGCCTCGCAATTGACTTCGGCGGTGACTTGCTTTCGCTAGTTGCCCTAGATATCCTAGCGTCGAAGGTCAATGTTCCGGTCAATTTTGAACCCGCTTGGAAAAAGCTTTTAAGTGCAGGCGAGATAGCCCGCTTCATCATCGACTGCGGCCACGGATATGAACTATTCGCAAGCGCTGAATCACAGCCTCTCATTCGCGCTCTCGAGACGAGGGTGGCTACTTCTCTTGGACATAAGTCTCACCTGAGCTATCGTACCTGCCTCGGCGAGCTACTTCTAGATATGATTGAAAAGTTGAACCGTGAGACCGAGGAAGAAGTGAGGGTAATGCAAGCAGACTTCAGCAACAGCATCAACTTCATGTCTGTAATGTTTGAAGATACCACGAATGATATGACAAGACCTGATAGGAGTAACGTCAGATCAGGACAGGGACTCAAAAAGAGAGACTTGATAGCAATTATTCGACAAGCTCTTGATGTGGTCCACAACGGGCCGAGTCCTTCTTTTCGAATAGATCTTTACCGAAACGCAAGAGGTCTTGTGAGCTCCAGGAGCTGCGATGTCAAAAAGATGGGGTTGACGAATGAAAGGCTGCCAAAGCGCCACGATAGTGCAGTTATGGAATCTGAATTCGTTCCCCAGTTCCGGCGTTCAGATACAGGAGTAGATATAGGCGCTCTGAGTGAGTCTGACAGTAGCGAGAGATGGGATTATAGCCGGCAAAATGATTATGGAGATAACGGCTACGATTCTCCACGGGACTTCACAGCGTGTGATAAGGAATGCGGGTATTGCGGACACTGCGATTATTGAGCGTTGCGTTACAATGTGCACAATTGGGTTTGAGTGAGAACCGCCGATCGTCTAGTCGTCTTCTGAATCGCCTGTATGTTCGATAGAGTCGTTTAGCGGCTGGCTTCCGTATGCTTGGGTTTCTTCGAGGAGTACTGGTCTAAACTCTAAGCTGGCCTTTCGCAAGAGGTTAGCTGGCCTTCTTGTATGAATTATCACGGCTTCATAGGGTGTCATCTCCTCGTAGAGGGGTCCTCATACCCTTTACTCCAAAGGTATTCAAGGCGGATGAGGCGGTTTGACGTTGCTGTGTAAGTCGGCAGGTTAAAAGCAAAGGAGGCAGCTCATGGATTCTCAACGATGGATACCCAAGTAGTTACCACATACGACCATAGACTCAAGAGAACTGGGCATCCCGTCCGCTCTGCCATACATAACCTTGAGATCGGTGGATTAGTAGTTGGGTGGGTGACCACCAGCGAATACCCACTGTTGTATGTTTTTGTCATTTTATTTGTTCGTTTAACACGGAGGGGCTGCATTAAGTGTATTCATCTAGAAGGGTATTTAGATTTACACCTACAACATGTGAGCGAAGCGGGCAGTCCGATCCGACGATTACTTGCTGAATGAAGACAGAAGGCAAAGGTTACAGAGTCTGTCACAAGGACCAGTTGTTCAAGATACATCTTTTTCGTCTCTAAGTCTAATTCCGTTGATGCGCGGCCCCCTCAACTTAGTGATGGTCCACGGGCCGGATGGAATCGACAGAGCGGTTGTCGATGCGGCCTGTGCATCCCCACTTCCCAACCCTTCTCTTGGCGCACACGACCTCCGCCTCGTCCTTTGGTCGCGTGACATTATGTCTGTGGTCCTACTTACTCGTACGTACTCCTAAGGTCTGATTTACTCGTAAGTGTTGTATATAATAATTGATGGACAGGGCAGAACGGCACGGGAAGGTATAAGAATCAATATAAATGTAGCCTTTCTCCGCAGTCTACATAGTTAACTATACTGGAGTCTGGGACGCTACTGAAAGATTCCTCGCTATTTGCTCCTTCAAAAATGCGGCGAGTTCAGGAACATGACTGTGAGAAGGCCCGAAACCAACCCAGCAGCTGGCAAAGTCAAAACCCATCCAAAAAAGATCCACAACAGTTGTCGCCAGTTTGTAGCTCCAAGTGAGAAATTCATGAGGCTAACCCCCATAGTAGCGCCGGTCAAACAGTGGGTGGTGCTGACGGGTAAATTCAGCCTAGAAGCCATGAGTACTGTAATGGCAGCACCAAGCTCTATCGCATATCCGCGGGTTGGAGACATCTGTGTTATCTTGTTGCCTAGGGCAGAAACAATGCGCCAGCCTACGAC
Organism: Pseudogymnoascus sp. VKM F-4513 (FW-928); assembly: GCA_000750755.1. Lineage (NCBI taxonomy): Eukaryota > Fungi > Ascomycota > Leotiomycetes > Thelebolales > Thelebolaceae > Pseudogymnoascus > Pseudogymnoascus sp. VKM F-4513 (FW-928). Next base: position 19,352 of record JPJW01001790.1, read on the forward strand.
CCAAAAACCTAGGCCGAGGAGAAATCCAGCGATGACCAGGATCCATATGGGAGTTGGTGATTTTCCATCCACTTGTCCAGACTCATAGGTGCTGTACGCAGCGACCCATGGACCGACGGCATTGGCAACATCGTTGGAACCATGTGCAATTGACATCATCATCGCACTGGCCACTTGAGCGTAAGTCCACAGGTGTTCCACCTTGTTATCGTATTGTTTAGCCAGGCCATGCGTCTTTTCGAGATGATCGGAGTCGTGCGAGGTGACATCTCGGGTGACGCCCTGCAAAAAAAGATACTTTGTCCAGGAAAAAAGTCGGGCAGGGGCATAGATGGGCAGGTCCTTGGTAGGGCCGAGGAACCGCTCTTTGGGTCCAATGTGCGCTTTCCTCATCCTTGGTGGCCCTAGGCCTTGTCCAAGCTCCAGGCCAGACGAATCGGCGGCAGATTTGGACTCTTCATTTCCAGCAATAAGAGTTGGCGAATCCGTAGGCGATGATTCAGGAAGGCGCGCGTTTTTGTAATGATCCTTCGTAACGGCGGCTCCATCGGGATTACCATTATTACCTGGCCAGTAGAGAGGAGGATTGTCTCTCCACAATAGAGGTCCCAATGGAAGGTGCCAGACCTGGATCCGTGCATCGTTCAAAACCAGTCGCCGATGAAAGTAGGGCATGAAGAATACATAAGAAATTGCGAGGACTCCGCCGAATGTGCCAAAAATGACAGCGATAATGTTGCCTATGCCGAACTCTTCAAGCGAAGGTGACGAAGGTAATTCGATGACGATAAATAGTGCAAGGATTGATCCGGTGAAGGCAAGATAGAATGGAATCAATCTCACGGCCCACTTAAACGAATCTTGTCGTTCGAGGACAGAGAACTTGAGGACCAGAAACAGGATAGCTGCGACGGAAGCAGAAATCAGAGGCGCGATAAGCCATGAGGCGGCGATCTGTGAGACGCTGCCAGATGACCAGCCCCAGGAGATGTTTGCCTGAGAGGCAATACCAGATCCAACCAAGGCCCCAATGATAGTATGTGTAGTAGAAACGGGAAACCCTGCATAATTGGCAAACGTCAACCAAGTAGCGCTCCCAATTTCCGCGCAGGTCATAACAAGAATCAAAGTTCCTGGCTTGCCCTTGAATCGGTCTAGGTCCATGATCTTATTTTTTATGGTGCTCGTGACCCCAGAGCCAAGCGCCACAGCTCCAACAAATTCAGTAACCATAGACAAGATACCAGCCTGCCACATCTCAAGAGTCCGGGCAGCGACAGAAGTAGCGTAGGCATTAGCAACATCGTTACCACCGTTTCCAAAGGCGCTGAAGCAGAAGGCGATAGAAATAACGGCGATGAGCCAGGTATATTGATGTAGGCCTGCCATGACTGTGATTGGTTTTTGGTCGTTGCCACTAGAGGCTGGAGATATAGTCTGCGTCTTGGGAGGGAGACGAATGCTTAGATGCCCTATGCTTTGTATTCTATCCTAAATCTTGTTCCGGCGTTGAACTACTTATTACTTATACTTGAAAAATTACGAATCATCGCTGAGCCCACTCTCATTTGTCTTTTCTTGATAATCATCACCAGGCATTGTTACGGCATAGAGAGCAGCGCCACCCACCACAAGTGTGGCCCAATACGAAACTATCTTTGCCCCACGTTGTTGCAATGGCAAGGCTCATTGAAAGGAGACACAATGATAGCTAGCGTCAATCGCACCACATTTCCGTCGCCTCTTTTTTCTCAGAGCAATGCAGATCCAGACTTTGCTATTCTTTGAGGTACCTAGCGAGAAAAGACCGGCTGGATTTGCTTTCCTACGAGTACGACCGAGTTTTATTGTCCGCAACGGGTGGGTGGTTGCTCCATCTCGAATGCACGCTGCTGTTGCGCAATGCTCATACTAACGGGATGCTTTCTCAGTTGGCATAACTTCGTAGTTGCTCGCCCCAGAAACTGGCTACTAAATTAAGGTAATTACTGTATAATAGTACTAAGTGAAACAAATGTACACTGCGATAGCAACTAATATAACGAAAAAGAGGCATGTGCATCAGGCTAGTTACGCCACCATTTTGACGTCAGTACGTACTCATGGGGAGCATTAAGGTTATCTTAGGGACAACCAATGGTTTGAGACGAGTGACATTCTTTGCCGAGGCAGATTAACCGCCAAATCAATACAGTACTCGTCCGGAGGAAGCCTCAGTAGGTAAGGTATTTCCCTCCAGTTCCGTAAACCAGAAACTTGACAACATCGGCGTTGGCCGCCATATAAGGCAAGGTAGATAGCGAACCTTGCCAAACAAGTGGCAAAGCATCTCTTATTGAGCATGTTCACTATGACTACCTCCATTGATATGAGCATAGAATCAATTTTACTGCCAGTCAATGTGATATCTAGAGTTGCACCACCTGCTAGATCTCGATTGAGAACATAGCGTCCACGCAAAAGACAATTTGAAGAACACCGGTAGGATACTTTACGTTCTCATCACGATGAAACCAACCAATCGTCGTTTCTTCAAAAGAAGCATCAAATAGGTCTACCGCAGCCAACATCTCTATTTAAGCCATCTGAACATTGTATCTCTTCAGAGCATAAGATTTTGGAGCTAGATCACGCTGTCCCCGTGGACAACGACCTCCAACTGCACGCTCCTCTAGTAAGACCACTCGAAATCAGATTGTTGCGGATTTTGACATCACGAAAATTAGTCTATATGCCCGCCAGAATCCGCCTCCTCAAATAGTTATCGATCAAAGACTCTTGCAACATATACTCACACGCCAAGCAGCATTCCACCATCGAGGAACCAGCCCAACTCGATTAGGAAAATCTCCGTCGCAGAGGATTCATTTTCTACAAAGAATCTTTACAAGGGCTTACACTCACAAGAGGAATTTGCGAGACTGCATCGACGAGAAGGAAACCGAATAGCTGAGCAGAGGCGAAGAGACCGGCTGAGCTGCGCCATACAGGAAATAGCAAAGCAGTTGCCTCCGCAGTCTAGGATTATTCTCCAGGTCGATGCCAAAGAGGAAACCAAGACGCAGGTGCAGTTCCATTTCTCGCAAATGCGGACTTTAGATATGGCAATTGACTACATCCGGGACCTGAAAAGAGAGGTGGCGCTCGCAAATCAGCGTGTCGCGGCAGCAGAGCAGCGGCTTGAGGCACGAGAATAAAGTGGAAGGTCAACGAGATAAAACAGCTGTGGTGCTGCTGCTGTTTGCAACGGAGATGCACGCTAGAGAATGTGTGACGGTATTTTCAGATATGATGACACGACCCTTAAATTATAGCTTGCCATACTACTACTACTTCAAAAGCTGGCGCACTGGTGTGAGATAGGTAGATGTTAAAGTTAATAGAATGATGTTATGATTACTATAGTAGTACTCATAATAGTTGCGACTCGGCGTGCGCTCCAAATAAGCACATGCGGTGGTATCCACGCCCTCCGCGCATGACAGACACTCCTCTTCTCGGTGCGCCTGTCAAACCGAAAGTATTACAGCCTAACCTTACTCGTGGCATCTCCATGGCAGTACGGAATAATGATGCTGACAAAACTTCTGATCGAGTGCTGGTCTAGAACTTGAGGGTGCTTGTTGATAACAAAGCGCAGACGCCAGTACGTGTAGTACCTCTGCATACTGTACGCCATGCGGTTCTCTAGTCTATGACATAGCTTACCCCGTACGGATACAGCATCTGACCACGAGGTCAAATATTGGTACCAACGAACTGAATGTCACCCAACTCGTTTGATTGGTTGCGGAATGTGTCGCCCCGTTCCCCACAATTAGCTACAGTAATCTACTAATTTCACATTCACATCGACGAAAGACATCGCTGTAAGATAAGAGTCAGCTGTGGAAATTTACAAATATAACGCGACGTATACAGAACCTATCTTATGGATGTGGATAGAGCACCAATGTCACAACCCTGTCGTCATTGAGTGAGTATGAATCACATGCGGTGCCGTCCTGTACCGTACGGTCCAGTACTGTACTTAACCTACGTATTTTAACTTCCATCATCATGGTATACACTTTCGAGAGCATCTTTCTAACAACCCTATACGATACCCAACCCACGAATCCAACTATGAAAAAGGAAGATTATCCCGAATTAAGCTTCAAGTTAGGTAGTAATCTAGGAGTGAGCAAGCGCGGTGAGGCAGCAGCTTCAGTGGTGGACCCTGCCGACCCGCTTCATGGACATGTGGAAATCACCAGCAGAAAGAATTTTCGAATCCGCGCGGCAAGCATTTTCTTAGAAGGTTGGTTCCACTCTCTAATCACACATGAAATGTTTAGCTAATATCATATTGTTTCTGTAGGAACATCACGGAATTGGATAAGCACGAGGGGAAATGATATCATGCTCGATATCTCAAAGGCTGAGCATAAAGTACGTATCATAGTCGTATATCTATTAGATGCTTTTATCCCACACTAAACTCTATCATGTTGATGCATTACTAGTTCTTAAGCCAGACCTTAGATATTCCAATCTCGACACTCGGTGATGTAGCTGTGACAGCAGAGGGGTTCAAATCATACATCCCCTTTGACTTCATAATCTCAAGGCAAATCCCAGCAGCAGACCCGCAACGGTTACCAGATCACTGCTCACAGCTTCCACCATCAGCTGAGCTTGGCGCTGTCTTCATTGACGAGTCGTCCGGCAAACGGTATGCTCAGCCAAGCATCAACTATGAGTTGCGGGCGCTGGTCGGCATTTCTATACAGGATGAGGACGCTGTCATTGCCGTCGAGAGCATATTGCCGATCATCATCATACCGCATACAGAAGAATTTCCGCCCACCAGTACTCATGACTTCCCCACTGAGTTCAAAGAGTTGGACTCAAAATTTCTTCGATTGTCTATATTTGGGCGTCCAACTGGCACTATGAGTATCTCTATGAGAGAACCTCAGCCACTCAGTTACAACAATTCGTCCATCTACGCCGCCACGGAAGCCCAACTTGACCTCGAGTTTTCCACACCTGATGTGGGAGATGCTGTTCTGATATTGCAGGCGATGAAAATCACGGTACATCCGCTGATTCGGGCCAAGACATTCTATGGCGTCGAGTCTTTCCCGCGACTTCCTAGCCAGACTCTGGTCGGTGTCCATGGACAGACGAGAATGCGCGACGACATTATCAGGCTGCCGAGGAAAGAACTTTCCCACTTGCAGTGGCAGTTCAAGTATGATTTGGAGGGTCGCAGCAATGGTGGCTCGGAAGTTGCGCCGCCGAGCTATACAGTGGACGATAGTGCAGCAAGTCAGAATCGTCCGAGTACCGAGACTCAGTCACAAAGTCAGTCACAAGCACCTAATGGGAGGTGGATAGCGACAATTCGCCATCCGATTCGAGTCGAGTCTTCATTGCTGCCGACCTTCTGCAGCGCAATTGCAGCCCGTCTCTACACTGTTATTCTTCACCTTAAGGTGTCTGGTATCCGGAGGGAGTCATTTAACCTGGAGGTCCCTCTTCAGGTCATCAATTTGTCACCGAACGGACTTAGCGATGACGCTGATGTATTTAATCATACTATACTTGGTCCGACTATCAGTGATCCTCCGCTGCTTGATCGAAGGTCTTCAGCAACGTCATGGTTTAGCGACGAGTCTCTGGTATGCCATTCTCCTTCAAAACTCAACTTGAATCAATTACTCAGAGACAGCAGGAAACTGAAGATCCCCCCCATTATCATCCATAGTCCCTGTAGAATGACGCTATATTCTGGCGACCGTAAAGAAAGCACGATGGCTTTAGGGCCACAAACAAAATAACGTGGATGTATGCGATGTTTACGCGACAAGACACAGATGAGCGTCGGGATAAGCTTTGGCAAAGCGCTACCGCTACCCCAGATTCTGGGAATATGTCACTCGAAATTGTTCATTGGTTAGAAGAATGTGGTGGTGTCTGTGACTTGTCCTACCTAGCGCGCTTGGCGGCATTGACATTTTGCAATCTTACCAAGCCACTTTGCTTCACAAGAACGTTCTGGCCGCACGCTCAGGATTAATCTATGCGCACAGGATTTGAAAGCAATCCGAATGTCGCCAGCTGCGTTTGATAGTTCAGGAAGACGTAGAAAGCGCGACTAGTTTGGCGACCTTATCGTAGCCATTAGAATCGCTACAAGTATTAGTACAGATAGCATGCTATGGTAATATATACGGCGGCAGATTTGCAAGAATGTCATTGCGTTATTCATCAATATTGAATTTCCCTAGTTTTGAATGATGCTTCACCTGGAAACTTGCGGAACAAATTGCCGAGCTAATCAAATGGTGTAGCTAAGATCAAAGCAACAGTCCCGAGAAGCGGTGTATTTGAAGCAACTGGATGGCTGCGTGATGGGGCTAACGATTTTAAACGACTGAAAGAACTTTTCAAACTATTGTTCTGTTCACTGCTGAGGGCCGACATAGCCAGGTGGCAGATTGACTGGCCACGCCCAGGCCGACGCTTCTATAAGACAGCTAATAGAAACAGCAAGACTGTCTCAGTCGCAAACGGGTCTTCCCGCACACCCCTACGGCCCGCTGGCAACGGCGGCGGCAAATCTTGGAATGCCGAGGTGAACTTAGCGCTAGCGGGGGCGTTCTATGGAGAGATATTTAAGGACCATACTACCAGAATACCAGCGTCTTGGATGATTCTAGTTTGCGTTGCCATAATAAACGATGGGTTAGAATCTGGAATCATGTACAATTTTATCGCCATAAACCAAGTCAACGTAGTCTATTCTTATATCTAGCCAATATCCTGCCCAACGCCATCTACAACAGCGGGCTCGACCTGTACTCTGGTGCCGCCTCCATCGCACCCGTTCTTGCGGCCTTCTCATCTGATTCCAGCGGCAGCTGCTCCCCTCCATCCTCCAGCTCACTCAGGTACTTCTCAGCCTCCAGCGCTGCAATGCATCCGCTTCCCGCACTTGTAATTGCCTGTCTGTAGCGCTTATCCTGCACATCTCCAGCAGCAAACACACCCACAATGTTCGTATAACTTGTCCCGGGCTTTGTGACCAGGTACCCTTCCAAATCCGTCTCAAGCTGTCCCTTAACCAGAGCGGTTGCGGGGTTGTGGCCAACGGCATAGAAGAGTCCATTGGCATCCAAATTCTCCTCAACGCCCGTCACAACGTTCTTCACGATCATATGCGACATCAGCCCACGGTCATCGCCCGTAATCTCACCGCCAACGCTGTTGAAGCGCACCGTAACCTTCTTGTCCGACAGCAGTCGCTTTGCCATCGCTTTGCTCGCGCGCAGATGATCCTTGCGCACCAGAACTGTCACATGGCTACCGTACTTTGTCAAGAATAGTGCCTCCTCAGCGGCAGAGTCCCCACCGCCAATCACGACCAGCGGTTTGTTGCGGAAGATGGGCACGGCGCCGTCGCACACCGCGCAGGCCGAGATACCATTTTGCCAGTATCTGTCCTCTCCAGGCAGGTTGAGGCGGCGCGCTGATGCGCCCGTCGCAATGATCAGGGCGTCGGATGTGTGCGGCGCGCCGTCCTCCGCGTACTCAAGCCAGTACTTGAAGGGGCGCGAGGAGAGGTCGACCTTGGCGACTGTTTCGGAGACGACTTCCGTGCCGAAGCGCTCAGATTGTTTGCGCATGTCTTCCTGCGATGTATTAGCTCAGATCTTGTGAGAACGACGTGGCTTAGGGAGGGGTAGAGGGTGACGAACCATCAACGCCATCCCACCGATGCCGGCGGGGAAACCAGGGAAGTTCTCCACGTCAGTTGTGGTTGTGAGCTGGCCCCCAGCAGCAATGCCGTTCGCCATCATGCCCTCATATAGCACGGGCTTAAGCTCTGCGCGCGAGAGATAGATGGCCGCCGTGTGGGCGGCGGGGCCAGAGCCGATAATGACGATCTTGCTGTGCATCGTGCGCGAGCTAACAATGACGGGTGCGGGTGCGGTAGACTTCGATTTAGGTGGATAACGCTGCGGCGACAAGAGTGAGTCCCGTGCTACTCCTGAGGAGCGTGGGTGAAGCGGCGAAAGGCGGAGGAAAACAGTGTGGCTGATTTTTCGTGGTCGGTCTTGAGGCAAGGCTCGGAAATGTGTTGAGGTGGGTCGGAAAACGAGGTGAAGTAGGTGAATGCGTGGAATTGAGAGGCTACTTAATGATTGACAAGAATGAGCAAATGTAGAGGGCGTGGAAGTAACTTATAGAAAATGTATGGGTTAAGGTTGATTTATAATAAATGTTCCAGACCACTCTATTTGAAAACATTCAGGCGCGAAACCGGCTGGAGTCTTGGCCTTTAACACGTGAATCTATTTTGAAGGTACTCCATCCTACGAGCTCGTGATCTCTCTGGTTGTTGCGGATGCGTACAAGGCTACCTTTGTCCTACATTGCGGTGTCGCCAAAGTTTCTTGTAATGTTGCCCTGCATTTGTCTGTCTGAGGTCGATAAATACAGAGGCCTTTTCCGTTGGTTGTGAGGACGCTTGGATTTAGCTTCCAGCTGAAATACTGTAATTACGTTTATGATCCGGAGGGGCATTACAGCGCAATCGAGAAGTTGTGAGATTACTTATGCCATGGCAAGGATCATCCTCCAAGTTGAACGAATGGAGGGTCTAGTGCCTCATAACCCAAGCAGAAACCCATCAGCTGCATTATCGCACTTTCATTCCCATTTCCCATTTGTATCTAATTATTGATGTCGCTAGTCTCTCACCCTGGACCTTCTAAGTAGTCAGGACACCCTTGCCTCCATCGGTCGTCAGTCTCGTTCTCACCCTTCGGCATGCCACCTCCTTAATATCGAAGACGACTCCTACCAACGTGGACAACGTGGACATCTCGCGGCACTTACTGATAACCTAATCTTGCTCTCTAATTACTTCGTAGAAAGGAAGCCTGGCGACAGTATGGATTCCGGGATTCCCCAGGCTCGGGACCTCGAAATCTGGATAGGAGGGTAGCGATGCATCTTGCATTCACTCTCAATGATATTAAGCAATGGATAGGATAGAGGCTGAAGATGTGTTGATAATCAGAATTCTTTAAAAACTTACGCTTTAAATACAAAAATAAAGAGTCACCACATCTTGCGCTTCATGACTTTGGGTCTCAACTGCACGTGGAGGGGTGATTATTGAGGAAACAAAAAATGCCAATAACCATGATATTCAATGCGTTCTGGACAGAACAAAGGATCAATAGATATTATATAGCGCCTGAGGCGTTGCTGATCAGGAACTGGCAAGTGCGCCTTCCCGCAAGCCTGCTGCATACGCTTCGAAGACCTTGCGAATCTCATCCCGCACGTGGCGAAACTCCGCTAGCACCTCCTCTTCGCTGCCTTGGGCGTGCGCGGGGTCATCGAAACCCCAGTGATGCCGGTTCACTTGTCCTGGAAAGAACGGACAGACCTGGTCGACGTTGCCGCAGACAGTGATGACTGTCACAATCTGCGTGTCGAGAAATGTGTCCATATGCTTTGATGTGTTGGAGGAGATGTCGATGTTGAGCTCCTTTAGCACCTCGATTGCCTTAGGGTGGACGAAGCCAGCGGGTTTCGACCCTGCACTGTGCACGTTGATGAGGTCGCCAGCGGCGGCATTGAGGATTCCTTCGGCCATGTGGCTGCGGCAAGAATTCCCCGTGCAGAGGATGAGGACGTCAGACTTCATGGTGCATAGAACAGATCTGCTACAAATCGTGTTAAATCAGGACTTTGAGCTTAACCACATAACAACTTACAGAGAATGACGAGATTTGGGTCTGGTCCGAATACGTACTGAAACTTGGAGAAAGAAAACACTCCAAGGTAGTCAGTGTTGTTATAAGAATCGAATCATTCTCAGAAGATAAAGAATAAATAAGCAGGCTCCTTCTCGGCCCTGGCTGCCTTTTGAATGTCACTTGCGAGCGTTTATTGGTGTTATTCAATAAGGTTATTTATTAGCTACAGTTCGGCTAAAATAAGGTATTGTGGGGCCCGAAGATGCCAGACCATCATTAGTCATGCTGTTTTAAATGTCACTGCTTGATTGTAATTGGCTGTCTGTCATCGATTGCTAAGGAACGGGACTTGATGGGGCAATCATTTTCCTTGTCGAAAACTATAATACGATGACATGCTTGTTGTACTTCAATATTCAATCCATATCTTCGAATCAGTTTTCCGCGCTCTGATATAAATATCCTTTTATTTTGTTCATCCACTACCTTCAATCAGCCAGAGAATATTCTGTCATAGCTGGCAACCGAGAACGAAGATTCGAAAAATGACAGATGTTGCGGCGAATGCGGCCAGTCCGCCAGTATCATCCACCGACCCTGGCCTTAACGGCACATCTCCAGATGTTGAGAAGAAAGCAGGCTCCGATAGTACGGTAGACGGACCGCAAAAGAAAGATTCGGCCTTCAAGTCTCTTGGCCTCCTCGACCGATACCTCGCCGTGTGGATCTTCCTTGCGATGCTCATCGGTATTCTGCTTGGTAACTTTGTTGAAAATGTTGGCCCTGCACTGCAAAAAGGAAAGTTTGTTGGAGTTTCTGTTCCTATCGGTAAAGCCCCCAACCCCCAGTGCCTAAGCAGTTACGCTGACGATATGGAAAGCGATTGGTTTGCTTGTCATGATGTACCCTATCCTATGCAAAGTCCAATACGAATCTTTGCACCATGTCTTTCGACAGAAAAATCTTTGGATCCAGATCGGCTTCAGCATTATCGTCAATTGGATCGTTGCACCCTTTATTATGGTACGTCCGAATTCAGTATTGTACTTCCAGCTGCTGACAGTCCTAGCTGGCTCTTTCGTGGGCGTTCTTGCCGGACAAGCAAGGTCTCCGAGAAGGACTTATTCTTGTCGGTATCGCAAGGTGTATAGCCATGGTGTTGATATGGACTGGACTGGTAAGTCACAACCTGCTTTGTGCAACAAATGCAAGCTAATCATCGATTCTGCAGGCTGGTGGCGATAACGAATACTGTGCTATTCTGGTTGCAGTGAACTCCTTTCTCCAAATTGTCCTCTTCGCACCAATCGCGCTCCTCTTCATCAATGTTATCAGCAGCGGCGGGTCAACGGTCAGCGTATCGTACTCCACAGTTGCAACCAGTGTAGGTGTCTTCCTTGGCATCCCTCTCGGAGCTGCCATTCTCACCCGCTTCGCCCTTCTCAAGATCGCGGGCGAAAAGTTCTACAATCAGGTTTTCTTGAGATTCGCCGCACCCTGGTCCCTCATCGGTCTTCTCTTCACCATCTTGGTTCTCTTCGCGTCGCAAGGCCACCGGGTTGTGCATCAGGTCGTCTCAGTTGTGCGGGTTGCTGCACCATTGGTTGTGTACTTCACCGTTATCTTCTTCTTGACGCTGCTAGTTACACACAAACTTGGCTTTGGGTATAAGCTGGCGGTGACACAGAGTTTTACAGCCGCAAGCAACAACTTCGAACTCGCGATTGCAGTGGCTGTAGCAACATTCGGAGCGAATAGTGACCAGGCACTGGCAGCGACTGTTGGTCCTCTAATCGAGGTCCCTGTCCTTCTTGCGCTTGTCTATGTTGTGAAGTGGTATGCCCAGAGAAGGGATTGGAAGGATTGATGTGGTTGTACATGAAGTTTGACGGATAACTTAATAATCGAGAAAATCATCGCGTAATCATCTGGAAGAGCGGAGCCATGCACGACGCCTCTATTCGGAGCATTGTACCTTTTAGAAGCTAGAGTCCTAAATATACTACAATAACAGAAAATCGTAACCGACAGTAAAGGAAGCCACACGATTATTATCGGAGCAGCTCAATGTACCCATGTACTCTTTTCGCTTTGAAGCTCTAGGCCAAACTCGAGGGAACTTCGATAAATACCAAGGTTCTGAAACGAACGGCTTTAGCCATGCTATTCGAATTATGGTACCAGGCAGTTCGGCCCCTGTTGCTGATCAGGGGCCGCGCATCAACGGATCCACCCAATCCACACCGTATTTCACAGGCACCACCCGCCCCTAGCTATAAATAACCTTGTGGTGCTCTTACCTCGGAAATACTACAGGGGTCGAATTCATAATGGCTTTTGCGCATTACGATTCTTGACCCCGCACCGTCTCCCCTGTCCTGACCTTTTCTGTCGCTTAACCCTCCGTCTACCGCGTACATGTCATTTCGTCGTTGACCATCTCTTTCCCTACTACACAACCTTTAAAACAGCCGATCCAAGGGACATTAAATTGATGGCTCGTCCACATCTAGACGAGGATTCAGAGCTGCATATTCTGGACACCTCAGACGTTGACAAGGTCTATCATCATACACTTCTCCCATTTCCTTCGAATGTAGCATTGCTAACAGCGTCTCAAGTCTGTGGTCCGCTGGCTGAGAACACTACCCGATACTTTGAACAACACCCAGTCGCTCGTGACGCAATCGTGATAGCAGTCCGAGAAGTAACGCACTCAACGGCGCTTGCCACTCCCACCTAGACACCTTATAATCCACATACATCTATCGACCAGGCTCTGACCCTTCTCTCACCACCGTATATCGCACACGTGGAGTCTGATCCTGGCGACCAGACTTCTACCCTTGTCCTACCTCTCCACGGCTCTGCGTAAATGGCAGGCCACTAGGATGGGCATCATTATCACTGACACTATTGTGTTCAGCTGGAGTGGAGATTTCGAGGCTCGCAGAATGCTGAGAATCGCTGGTCGCATGCTCGCTGTCGAGTCTGTCTCCGTGTTCGATAGATGAGTAGTACAGGGGCTGGCTTCCGTTTTCGAGCTCTTGTTGAGCGGCTCGAGAGGTCTGATCGGGAGCCTCTCTAGAGAGCTTGTGTAGGTCGGTCGAGCCGTTGAAGTCACCCCTTTCCGACTGTGCAATCTTCCCAGAGTCATCGCAGCAGATGATTCGTGATATGATTGGTAGTAAGTGCGACAATGTTGGATTTGCTAATATTGTGCATTGCAGTCGCGTCACGGACCGAAACATAAGATTTAAACTCCATATCTATGAGAACACCTGAGCCACTCCGAACGATGGCAGACGGAAGAGAAGCATCTACACCCATATTCATAAAATGGACGTCCATAACAGGACAAATGAAGCAGTCTGTAAAGCATAATATGGAAGTCGCTAGGAATCCCCCACATCAACCGGAACAAGCACACTACCTCCTTCCTCATCTTCCTTAACCGTGTAACTTTCCCATCCGGCCTTGGGTAGGTCAATCCCCGGATCACCGGACAAATGCTTCATAAATACTCCATGCGTGACAACAACGGCGTCTCTCCTTTCACCATCCTTCAATGCTCTAATTCTCTCGCTCAATGTGCCTCGGACCTTCCCCGCCCTATGGCTTACTGCATTGTCATCTGCAGAATAAAATCCCTCCTTTGATAGCCATCGTGGCTGTAGGGTAGAAAAGTCCAGAGTAGGAAATGCGACCTCCAGAGCTTGTCGATCCGACCCAGTATCGCAAGGCAAGGAGCTGCGCTCTTGAAGATCGGGGTCTAGCACAAGCTCTGCGCCTGCGTCGATGCCCTTCCCTGAGCCTCCGTCATAATAGCTTTTGTCGAGCACATTCGTAAAGGCTAGAAGTGTGGTCTGTATCGTTCGGCGAAGTGGGGATGTGATTACAACGCCGACTTTGTCCGAGTGCGGAAATGTCCGGCCGAGGATTTCCGCTTGCTGAGAGCCTAAGTGCGTCAATTCTGGATCGCGGCGACTGAAGTCTTTGTCGATATTATGTACCGACTCAGCATGTCTAACAAGATGAATTCTGCCCTCCATTCTCTTAAGATAACCATCGAACTTTGGCGCTGTCTTCGGAACATGAATTGTTCTTATACACCTCAATTACTCCCTCAATTACGCGATAAGAGACGAAGTCACGTAATCAGACGCCACTTCCCCTCTCGGATCGTGAGCTAATTATAGTGCATCTGTGGCTGTGGCATAGATTCTAGACTTTAAATGACTGACGCTGTCCGTATTTGGTTAAACTAGGGAGCTGCTAAGATCCCAATCCACGCATATTATCCAGCCAATGGAACGTCTTATGGCAATCACATGGCTGCAGTGTCATGCATTCCGACCGATATTGAGCGATGAATGATAGTGGCGTTGTCGTCAGGCCATGGAAAGCGTTTTGAGATTTGTACTGCATAGCTACATCAATCGAATTGAATCATGGTGGTCGGCGCCATCTACCCGCGCCTGAACGCCGCATGGCACAAGTTCGGCGATAGGTAGTAGCAAACAAATCATAGCTGTTCAAAACAAGGCGCCCACACGTCTCAACGACTGCCAAATACCTAGTGCGGGCGCTCGTGGACGTCGTCGCTTTGAAGTACTCTTTCATCCCGCGGTTGTTCCTTCATATAGGGGGGCTAATTTCTATAGACACATGGGATTCAATGGCCGAAGTGCTGCCATGGCATCTATCTATGGCCTATCCATACGCCATCCACATTCACACTGAACCACCGCCGACGCACAGCAACATCGAAGCTTCAAACTAACAGATGGAAGCCCCCCTACGCAGAGACCACCCCATACCAAACCATCCCCATGGCTCCTCCCAAGATAATAGCCACCGGAGGCGGCACATTAAACCACCTTCCCCCAACAAAAGACGTCGCCGTTACAACCACCCACCAAGGATCCAACCCAAGCGACGACCCCGACGTAAACTTCTCACTCAAAAACCCCTGCTCCCACAACCGATAAACAGCCGTATAAATCAGCCCCACCGCCGCAGCATTGACACCCCTCAGCCCCGCCGTAAACCAGCGATACCCGCGCAACACCTTCCACAGCCCCATTGTCCCTGTGTGCAGCACAATTCCCGGGGTATAGATCGCGAGAAATCCCGCCACCGCGCCAGCAGCGGGGTTCATCTGGGCCGCCACGGCGAGTGCGCCGAGGTAGACAGCAAAGCTGAAGTTTGGGCCCGGGAAGGCCTGGCAGATGGCGAGGCCGAGGAGGAAATCACGCGGCGAAACCCAGCCTTCAGCGACGATATACTCGCGCAGGAGGGGGATGACGACGGGGCCACCGCCGAAGATTATTGTACCAGCGAGATAGAGGTTGGAGAAGACGCTGAAGCCGAGAGGAGGGGAGGGCAGGGTGCCGCGGAGGACCATGACGATGGTGAAGCTAACAAGAAAGGCGGCAATGATGATAGCGCCGAGCTTCCAAGAGAGGATGCGGAGCTCGAGGTTTGCGGGGACGGTGCGCTCGGTGTCGTCTTCGGCGAGTTGGCCTTCTGAGGTCTCTTGAGATGGTTCCCCGGCAGGCGCTCTACGCAATGTAGTGGAACCCTTGATTGAACCTTGCTGGGACTGGGAGACATCCTGTAACTCCACCTGGTCGCGAACTTGCTGTTCCTCGCTGCCAGCATTTGGCTGGTCCCGTGGACCAAAGACACCGGCTTTGATAGCCCGGACAGCATTGTGTCCCCATCTATAATCCCAGAAAATAGTTGCGCATCCCCCAGCAACCATCAAGATAGGGAAGTACCAGAGCGCATTATATAGCATTCCAGCACTGCCGCCTAGGAATACCAATATCCTCGTCAGTTTACCCGTGATGGCCTTCTGAGACAGCTGCACAGCTGCGAGGGCGATGATCCCGACGGTGGCGGCGTTCAAGCCGGAGAGGAGGGCATAGACTGGTGCGGGCAGGGTATCATCAATCTTACTCACGCCGACGGCGAGGGCATATGCTGCAATGGCACCGGGAAGACTGGAGCCCGTTAGCCTTGCTTTCCATTAACTAGGGTGCACATCCATACCTCCAGAGGAAGAACGAGAGTATACCAGCAATAAAGCCACCGTGGATGAGATTTATGGCATAGATCATCTTTGTGCTGCCTGGCCCAGGGAGAGCCTGACACAGCGAAAACATCTCCTTATACTACAAGTCCGTCGCGTATAAGTTGATGGAGAGGGGTGGCCGACGAGACTTCTCACTCACCATCTGGTCATCAATCCACTGATACTTGTCCACAAACATATCGCGAAACTACACTCCCATCAGCCCGAGTCATCTCAATTACTGAGCAACAGCACTCACGATCTGAAAATGAACAGCCGGCCCACCGAAACACGTGAATCCCAGGTACCAGTTCCGGCGCAGCATCTCGCGGACGGGGCCCGCCACCTTAGAGGGATCAACACCGAGATGCTGACCGACCTTCTGTAGCGTTAGCAGTATTGACGACGACATCTCGATGCAATCACTATGCTGCAAGTATTGAATTTTGCGCGACGACACGTTGACAGTTGAGTTTTGCCTTCATATATGAGATTTTGTCGTCGTTGCTGCCTTGGCTTAGCCCGCAGTGGAGATTATCTAATCACCGCATGCCCCACCCACGTGCCTCTTTCACGGCATCTGTGAGGGCGGCAGCTGGAGGCGGGGGAAGAATATCAGAGACTCCACCATATGTCTGTCGAAAAATAAAATAAACATGTAGCTGATGAGGCTTCGGAGATTTGTGTATGGAACTGTTTCTTCTGCGTCTCTGACCTAGGATGAGTCACTCATGAGCGCCTAAGCAAACAGAAAACGTATGGACCTCATTCAAGGCGGGCGAAATGGGCGGGGCGGTTGACGCTAATGTGTAAGTCAAGAGATTAAAAGCAGAGGCGGTTCGTGGGTCCTCAAAGACGAATACGCAAGTAGTATCACATACGACCATAGACTCAAGAGAACTGGGCATCCCGTCCGCTCTGCCATACATAACCTTGAGATCGGTGGATTAGTAGTTGGGTGGGTGACCACCAGCGAATACCCACTGTTGTATGTTTTTGTCTTTTGTATACTACAATTTAAGATGCGGGTTGTTTCCAGCACATCAACGGGGCTACAACGGAGGTGGTACAACAGCCAGTGCGATAGCACAGCGTCTGTCACAGCCCAAATGGGCTAAAGCTGTTCTTGGGTAGGCACATGTGTTTTGTCACGCCTCGCGTGTTGACCCAACTGTGCTAGCACGCGGGGTGTTCTAGAGCGGGAGACGTGCTATAAACTGTGTGCTACCACAGATATTTTCGTAGCACATTTAAGTCAATGCTACATATTAGATCTTGACACTTGGTGGCCTCCTCATCGGTTCGGTTGCGTATCACGTGAGATATCATGTTCATTCAACACGGAGGAGCTGCATTAGTTCAACGATGTCCTAGTATTTACACTACATATTTGCAGCATGAAGGCATAAGGCAATGTTTAAGGTGGGTTCGGAACGGATAATGCCAGAAGGACCAATTGCTCTTCAAGAGATATATTTTGGGTCTCGAAGTTTAATCTTGTGCACAATCTCCACGTGATTCTTGAAAAGTATAATGTTGTCAAGAAGTAGCCCTTCGGCCTTGCAAACTGGATGCCAGCATTCAAATGTCCCTGTGGTATTCTTTTCCAAATGCCTCTCAACGTGGTCCATCATCTTGTCGGGTTTCGAGAAGGTGCGTATCCGTCTGTCGTAACTCTGTCGATCGTCGCCAATGCAGAATATGCACTGAGTTTTCTTGCATTTAACAGGGAAAATATTAGGGACAGGTGATTCTTCCTTCACCTTGGGGGACTCGTCAAGAGAAGATGCCGAAGACGATTTGCTCAGCCGCGGCTTATGACACTGGACTTCTTGGCGACGAGATAGTGCGACCATTGTGTCGATGGCATGAATCCGTCGCATGACGATGTCACGTGGATTCAGATCCTTAGAGAGGTCGCACATGATATCTTGAAGCTGGGTCCGTTCCGGCAGCTGGTGCTTGACGACAGGCTCAACATAAGTCGGTGTCACGACTGTGACCTTCTTAAGGATCTTCTCAAGTTCTTCGTTGTGGATACGATAGAAGTAGTCCCGGCGGTACTCCCTCTTGAGCTCTTGCTCAAACGTCTTGGTTACTGTAGCAATCTGTCGATTTAATTGACGATATTCTTCACCAGCTTCTGTTCCAATCGAACCCTGAACAAATGCGTGTCCATATAAACGCTTAAGCTCTGAGCGAAGCTCTTGCTGCTCAAGCTTCAGCTGCACCAGCTCTGGATTGGGCGGGAGGTCAGCGCGAACCTCGTCTGGCACTGTTTGAGGCGCGCGGGGATCACAAGTGAGGCTCATGTGCGTGAAGGCCCGGAGAAAGCCAGAATCGGTAGGCTGGTCTAGCACTGCATCTTGAACGATAAACCTGACTTTCTCATTGTTGTATGATCCGCAAAAGACGCCAGTCTGAGGATTGTGTCTTAGTATCTGGTCGCGAACTGCTGTCGTCGCAGCCCCTACGCAATCGTCAGTTAAAGCAAGCTATGGTCAATGACAAGCCTTACCATCAACAGCGTTTCCTGTGCCTCTGCGAAAACAGTAGCTCGTTAACTTCTGCTCAAAACCAGTCGCCCAGCCGAGACGATCAAGGTAGTAAGCGTAGGTCGAGTAGCGTAGAGCCTTCCACTCTGACGTACGGAACAAATCGCATGAGCGCACCGCCTGACGAAATATAGGCTTCTTAAGCATCTCTGGCTTCCAGTGAATCAATACAGCTTTTGTAGGATGCTGCAGATGACTTGTAAATAAAGGCTCTGCGTGCGAATAGCCTTCGACCTCAATTGCATCATCCTTTATTGCGTGAGTCAAGACATGGCTGATAGGGCAAAGTATGGGAAGGGCTTCTTCATGAAAGAGGAAAGTCGTGCTAAAGTCGTGAAGTTAGTTGGGATAAGGGAGAGGCATTGTGGATGGACATACGGTTTCGGTTTCCTATCAGCACCTTTGTGATGGGAGAAAGTGATCTCCATGCCTAGGAGGTCTCGTTCTCCCTGTGTAGGGTTCCGAACAATCCAGAGACGGATGTCTTCGTAGCATAAACTCTTATATTCCCGTTCCACTGTGTCAGGGTCGAAGTAATCATCTTCATATTCAGAATCGCTTTTATTATCCCATGGCGCTCGCCCTTGATAATTCGGCTCATCTAATCCCTCTCCCTCATCTACACACTCATCTTCATCCAAGTCATTAACGGCATCCCAGACTTCTATATGTGGGCGCTTGCGAGAGGTCGTCTTTCCGCCTGCACGCTTTGAGGCGTCAACCAGCTCGGCAGGCCGACAACCAGTATAGATAGAGAGGAGCATTATTGTTGCAGTCGTTAACCGTTGGTCCTCAGTCGGAAATACGGAGGTATCCCGAGCCCAGAGGTGAGTGAGGAGGAGAAGGATATCGTCTGCTCCCAACACTGGTTTGGCCTTCATCGTCCGCCTGAGTTTGAATTCGTCTGCCAAGGTCGTATCTAGATACTACACAAATAGCGTCAGTGTTGTGCCACTTATAGGTAACATTGAATATAAACACATACCTTGAACACCTCTTTGGCATCGTTTGTATCCATGTGACACCCATTGACCCGATTATAGAGTTGTTTAAATTGCAGCAGGTACTGGTGGACAGAGTTGAACGCCTTAACTTTACAATTCTCGCAGATGAAGCATAGGAACAGCATAGTCGTCGCTTTATCGCATTGTTGAATAGCTCCTCGCACGTCTTCTACACCCTGAAAAGCGCAGAACCTTATCTCGAGTAAGTGATAGGAGCCTCGAAGGGGACGTTGTTGACTTACTTGGACCACTTGCGCCATATGCCTCGGACATTCTCTTTCGTAGCTTCAGCATCGTTGGGTTTCTGAGATTTGGTGCTGAGCTCTCGTCCCATAACCCGGTAGTCCTCGGCAGTACGCTTAGGCTTCTTTGGCTGTTGAGCATGTCTCGTCCGTTTAGTGACGAAGCTTATCATGTTCTGCTTCGGAGTAGGCAGTTGCCGGTTGCTCATTCCTTTGGTGGACATGATGGGCGACTCAGCGATAGACCTGGGATAATGAGATGAACGCAGAGCTCCGAATGCTAAGTCGCGAGGGGCCTGCCTTCAGACGAAGAATACCGATCAGACTGACTTGTTCGAGGGCGTGAGGGCAGCTTTTGGGAAGAGGTAGGTGGTACACGATGTAGGCCACGGGATAGCAAGGTATTTAAACAAGTGACCAGTCCGAGCGACCGGTTGGTCCACCGTGTAGTGGCCCTCATGATCCTGATGGCCAGTGGGTGGTACTTTGGGGTGAGCAGAAAAGAGAGAAACGGAAAGCAGAAAGCAGACCACAGGGACCAGGAACCAGGAACCGTAACCGACATGGGTGCTGTGATTCGATCTGTGATCACGTGCATTTGGGCTTAGCGTGGAGGTAAAGGGTGCGTAAAGCAGCAACCGCGCCCTGCCAAATCCAGCAGCTCCGACCCCGAGAAGTGGCTTTATACTATAAAGTTACCTATTACTCTAAAGTTAATTATTACTTAGAGGTATTACTATTATATTTTTATAACTATATATAGCTATATACTACCTGTTATAGTATATAGCTAATTTGTACTAGGCCTCTTATTATTACTTACTAGTAGCCTACTATTAAGGACTCCTAGTTTTTTAACTAGAGTTGTCTAGTAGATTGTTATCTTATAAGGATCTCTTTTATTACTTCCTAGTTATAGTAGATAGGCCTTTCCCCTATAGGAAAGTTAGTGTTCTTTGCCTTTTTACTATAGTATTAGAGGTAGTTATATATATAACACTAGAACTATAGTATATAACTATACTAGGGGTGATTAATTTCTATAGCGTTTTGTTCTTATAGTTCCTTGCCCTCCTTCTCTATAATAGTCTTGTTAATCTAGTAGTTGTTTACTACCTAGATTTCTAAAGGCTATAGGCCTTTATACTTGTCTTCTATCTCTAGTTACTCTAGTGCTTATAATAGGCTTTCCTATTAGTCCCTATAGACCTTTTTATTAGGGTAGTAGATGTTAACTGTTCTTCCTTCTATAATAGTGTCCTAGATGTTATATTTGCAAAGTTTATACTTAAGCTAACTTATAGCTTCCTCTTCTATAT
Organism: Pseudogymnoascus sp. VKM F-4513 (FW-928); assembly: GCA_000750755.1. Classification (NCBI taxonomy): domain Eukaryota; kingdom Fungi; phylum Ascomycota; class Leotiomycetes; order Thelebolales; family Thelebolaceae; genus Pseudogymnoascus; species Pseudogymnoascus sp. VKM F-4513 (FW-928). Next base: position 40,312 of record JPJW01001790.1, read on the forward strand.
AGTTAGCCCTATATAGTTCTTACTAGTAAGGGTAGGCTAGTCTATAGTACATTATATAGACTACTACCTCCTAGTCTTGCTTTATACCTTACTAATACGTTAGCGGTTTTAGTATAGAGATAACTTAGTTGTTAACCTTAAGTATGCTCTTCTTAACTATATCTACTATATCTAGTAAGTGATCTTTAAAGGCTACTACTTAGGCGTCTTCCTTAAACTCCTTAAGTCTTAGCCTCTAGGGCTCTATAAGTCTATTAGTTAA
>JPJW01001791.1:0-25448 GCA_000750755.1 Pseudogymnoascus sp. VKM F-4513 (FW-928)
TTGGTGGAAGTAGATTAGCCCGTCTAGGATGGCGATTATGTTGTAGATGCAGAAGACGAGTGGGTAGAGGACGGAGGTTGAGACAAGCTTGAGGCCGTGGTGGAGGTAGTAGAGCTGGACGAGCGCGAGGGCGACGAGGGTCGCGAGGATGAGCGAGCTCTGGTAGCGGTCGAATTGGTTCTTGTGGTCTATGATGGTGCGCACGAGGAGCTCGACGGAGATCTTGGCGAAGAGGAGGGAGTGCGCGGAGAGGATCCCGGAGATGCAGCCGAATGCCAGGCCGCGGAGGAGGCGGATGCGCGGGGAGGAGTAGCGTGCGAATGACGCCGCGGTGGCGGTTATGCCTACCACCAGGGCGGCCTGGCAGAGCATCCAGAAGATGAAGGGAGGGCGCTTGAGGAGCGCGAGGAGCTGGTCGAGGTTATGTGCTGGCTCTGGTATGGCGCCGAAGATGGCGATGAGGAGGGCGCCGGCGCAGACGAGGACGGTGCCGCCGAGCGACCAGCGCGTGAACGGCTCGCCGAGGATGAGGGTGGCGCAGATGGAGTTGAAGACGAGGCCGGAGGCCTGGAGGGTGGAGAGGACGGGGAGCGGGAGAGTGGTTATCTGGATGGTGCTCCCGAGCAGGTTGGAGACAATAAACATGGCCATGCCGAGCTGCCAGCGGCGGCGGCGGTGGGGGGGGCGCCGCGCGACATGGGGCGCTTTTTCGTCTTCGAGGATGTGCGATTTGCGTTGCAGGGTTAGGCCGAGGCTTTGGACGCTGGTTGAGATGAGGCCGACGAGTATGCCGATCTGGGAGCACCGGGAGGGTTAGTGTCGTTCGTACTTATGGTTTGAGGGAGAGGGGAGGAGGGTTAAGGATGTTGCGATGGAGGAAGCCTTACAGCTATACTGCCTTCTGGCGACAGGTCGCCGAGCTGGCCCACCATCACTCAGCGGTAGAGGTTCGTATTCATTTGCGTGAGTGTGTATTGGATTCCTGGCGGTCTTGCGGTCTTCGAACTCTCTCTGACGGTGTTGGTGGAGGAATGGTGGGAATAGTGGGAGTGGTGCGGTTTTCTAGGAACGTGGTGGAGAGAGGTCCGGACCAAGGCGGTGTCACTCGGGTGGTTCGTTCTGAGACCACACGCGGCTTTGTATGGGTGCGGCGGCGAGTCTATTTTGGAATCCTGCGGGTATGCGGTAACGAAAGACACCCTGAGGCGTAAGGCTACAGTATAATGTTTGAAATACCTAAACTGGTAGGTTATAGTATGTTCAAGTAGTCAATGAGAAGAAACAGCCTCCCATGACATTTTCACCACTTGACTCGATCATCGGTCCATCCAACATCCGCCGTTTCAATGGGTTGGTTGTCACCTGACTTTGGACTTTGGTGTCACCTTGAGACGCATATCGGTTGGCGCTTGGTGCTTATCGGAACGGGAGCTTAATCTGTCCAGGATCCAGCTCAAGACCTCAACCACAACTCGCTACCTACCACACGCATCTTGGCCACGGCACCAGCACATTCTACAACCTCACACCCCGACGTGCCAGGACCCATCTCTTCCCATTGCCCAAGATGTCGCACGCACAAGCACTCTCTGACGACCAGGTACGCCCTCCCTCCCCCCAACACACCAGCAGAGCACAGCACATCTAACCCCGACCGCAGGTGGGTCAAGAGCTGAGGAAGATGACAGCCTTCATCAAGCAGGAAGCGACAGAGAAGGCGCGCGAGATCGAGATCAAGGCCGACGAGGAGTTCGCCATGGAGAAGGCCAAGCTCGTCCGCGAGGAGCAGAGCACAATCGACACGCAGTACGAGAAGAAGTCCAAGGCAGCCTCGATGTCGCAGCAGATCACGGCCTCGACCGTGTCCAACAAGACGCGGCTGCGTGTGCTGAGTGCGCGCCAGGAGCTGCTCGATGGGATCTTTGAGGCGGCGGCGAAGAAGCTGCCGGAGGTCACGAAGGATAAGGCTCGCTATGAGGCGATCCTCAAAGATCTGATGCTGGAGGGCTTCTATGCCTTGAATGAGAGTAAGGTGCAGGTTAGGACGAGGAAGGCGGATGTGGCGGTTGCGAAGAAGGCGGTGGAGACAGCTAGTAAGGAGTATACGAAGAACACGAATAAGGAGATCTCGGCGAGCCTGGATGAGGCCAACCCGCTCGAGGAGGGATTGTGAGTTTGCACCCTGTTCTGCTTACCTAGAGTTACTTTGCTAATGGGATTAGGGCTGGCGGTGTCTCGATTGTGGGAAGTGGTGGCAAGATCGATATCAACAATACCCTGGATGAGCGTCTGAGGCTGCTTCAAGATAACGCCTTACCCGCCATCCGAACGACGCTGTTCGGGAAGAACGAGAACCGGAAGTTCTACGACTAAGCGGTCTTGTGGTTTCACGGCTGCTGCTTGCCGAGTCGTGATATAGGGGTCTTATAGAAGGGACAGTGGGGGTTGTGAGATGCTGCTTTTTGGGGAGAGCATGACGTAGATTGGAGAGCCTGGAATTGTATGATAATATTTACACTGCAGAGCGACCATGGATCGTGTTGAAAGCCGAGAGGAATTTGAGCTCTAAATTATACTCTGTGCTACATTGTCATTTTGCTCTATTTGAACTCCAAACTCTAACCCAAGGCGTTTATATCGCCGCCATTATTCATTAGCTATTGGTTTCCTAAAGTGCTTCGTCATGAAAGCGGACTGCTTCACCGCGCCCTCTCTGTCTCCTCCTTGTCTAGGTAGGTCGAAAATACTCTGCTTGGGCTTTAGACGCGTCCGCGTCAGCTCCAACAGTCGGTTCCGCAACTTTTCTATCGTCCGCTTTGTATGAATTCTCGACGGGGACAACGTCCCACGGTCGTTGATACTACTCCATATGATCTTGAGCTGGTACTCCAACTCATCGATGTCGGAATTATACTCTTCCTCAACTTGCGGGTCGCTCAAGTCGATATCGGCCGCGGGCTCGTTCCCGATGGCAATACCAAGGAGGCATATTAGCGATGAGAGCTGCGCATAGTCTGTATCTCTGCTGATTTGAAACCTTGGGCTGCTCAGAACTTGCACGAGTTTTCGCAGCTCGATGGTTTGTTCCGCGGGCTTTTGGGTTAGGTCGCCGTCCTGGCAGAACACGGCAAGGGATATTCGCCTTCGTAGGTCGCGTAGGCGTGGGGTGGAGCATGGTATACAGTCAAGAATTTGTAGGCACAGTGATTCCTGTACTACTGTTTTGTATATGTCAGAGCATATGTGCCGACACTGTCAATTTCAGTTAGTAGGTGCGTGAAGGAGGCAAAGAAGGCACATACTATGGTCTCCCAGTAGCCATTATCGATGGCTTCAGAGAGCGCCTCCATGGTATCATATACTGTAGATAAAAGCATTCCGGTATCCTTCACGAGGCTATCCGCGCAAAGCCGTGCTAGTAGAGACATTGTATAACCACAAGTAAGTGGCGTTGCAAGATTCGCTGCATCGCCGAGGAATTTGATGTAGAGCTGTAAAGTACTCCAGTCGCGGCCCTCGTACGCAGTCCTATAAACATTGACTGCTTCGACCTTGGTCTTCCGATCAGTCGCTCCGGGAAGAGCGCCTAATAGATCAAACATTTCCTTGACAGCTTTGGGACGAAGGTATCTCTGTATTGCCTCGGGGTCCGCCAACAGAGCATCGAAGAATGGTACTTCAGGAACTGCGGTTGGCTGTATGCATGCCATCACTAGAATCCATAAAAAGCTTTCTTCAGACAGCGCCTGGAAAGCGGCCATATGCCCCATAGCGCCAGATACAGCCGTCGAGTCCCTGTCTATACTACGCCCCAGATTATATTTCATATACATTTTTGGAATATTGGCTGGGGGCTTTGTTGGCTTGTTATTCGGCGTTTCGCTGTCAGGGTCGAAGAAATACCATCTCTTATCCGTTGCTGTGGCCTCGGTGCGCGCAACGGCTTGCAGAATCTTGTCCGCGCTGTCGGCATCCTTATGCGCAATCACCGACTCCAATAGAGCCTCATTATCGCCATGCTTCTCTGTTTTCTCTCTATTCTCAGGTTCATTTAATATGGTCTTCGCTCTCTGTGCGCTGGCCTCTGTAGCCTCGTGCCTCTGTGACTGACTGACCAGCGACGTGATGCTGAATTTGTATTTATGTTTTGGTTGGAACGTTAATGGAGAGCCGTATGGTGGTACCCTGGGTTTGCGTGTGCTCCTAGAGGTCGACTTCTCGGTGGTAGTGGGGGGCATGAAAAGATCCGGCAGATCAGAGTCCGAATCAGAGGAATCTTCCTCATTGAATGGGTCCTCGAATGCTTGCTTGCCAGTTGTCGTCGTGGTTCTGGCAGAGGCAGATTGTGCGTTGACAGGTTTGGGCGGAAGGCGTCCACTTTTCTTGTTGGTAGTAGTTATGGGAGGGGTATCAGAGAGGCTGCTTCCGGCATCCTTTGTCTTCGACTTGGGTGTTTGTTTGAGGTACGGTGCTACAGAGGTGTCGCTCTCTTCATCTGAGTCCTCAACGGTGAGCTGGCTGGTCATTCGGGGTTCGCTAGAAGAGGGTTTCGCTTCAGACAGCCCAAATTGGGGCGAAGGCTGGCCATTCTTGCCGCTGGTGATAGTTGTGGGAGCTGCGTGGGAGGGGGGACGCTTTGGCAGATCCTGGTCAGAATCAGAGGGTTCGGAGAGGTCGCTCTCTTCCTCATCTGAGTCCTTGATAATGCGCTGGCTGGAGGTCATCCGCGAATCACTAGAAAGTGACTGCGCTTCAGTGGCAGGTCGGGGCGCAGGCAGTTCATTCTTGTTCTTGGTGATGGAAGTGAAAGGCTTCTCGGAGACACTGATTGTGGCGTCCTTTGTTTCCTGCTTTCGGGGTATTGGTTTGAAGAACCGGTGAAGATTGTCCTTTTGGGGAGGGAACTCGACTTTTTTCGGGGGCATATTCGAACACAGCCGTTTGGCTATAGGCTACGTCATGGAAGCATGGCGCGTAAGGTTACTGAATGTATGTGGTGGGGAAGATTGGATGGAGGGGCAGCAAGGTTCACAAACCAGCAGCCTTCCGTTATCTTAGTGCTGTACGCGGTTTCGCGATAGGGAGACGCGAAGCGCGATGGCTTCCCGTGACCCGGGCGGCCAGCCGCTAAAGTGGGATAACCATCAATTTTGGGATAATAAAAAAAATTAACTTGTCCTTGTAGTAAACAAACATAAAAATGTACATTATCTCAAAGCTATATATTTTTGTCAGTATTAATATTGCCCAGCCACAATGTCTGACCGAAGTGGAGGGTGTCGTGTCGCTGTGGCTTCCTACCAGCCACAGTGGTAATTTGGCAAACATGAGATTGCTCACGACAGTGACAAGGCTGTTCTAATTGACGGCAGAGAGATTCGCGTGCTATGGCAACCGTTATAGGCTTCTAGTGGATATTTTCTTAGATTATCATATGCAAATTGCTGATCATCCTGCTGAGCTTAAACGTTCCTGTAATCTGAAAGGCTGGGCGTTCACCGTCACCGAGACATGACTTGCGGCACAGCGACAGAGTTAGATGAGGCGTACCTAAGCATACAGAGAAGTGGAGGGAAAGAGCGAAGGAGGAAAGAAAAGAAAGAAAGTATAGAAAACACGTTCAACAAACACACGCAAGATATCATACAGTTCAAATGTCGTCTGGACGCATTAAGCTATGGATGACTAAGCTTGTCGTATGCGTAAATCGTACTCGATACGGAATAAAGTTTTGTAGACAGGGAAGGAGTTAAGGCCACCAAGGTGTCGGAGAGGGGTTTCTCTACCCATCTACCCATCTACCCATCTACCCGCAATTATACCATTTTTGCATTATTATTTAACGCCGACCTGATGTCCGGGGTCACCCAAAATTCCCCTTAACTCCATATATTGAAGTCCCCCGGTTTTCGGAGTAAATGTTGTACTGTACTCTGTAGACCTGATACAGGTTTCGGACGTCCCTTTCTGCTCCGTGATCTTCCAATTCTGCAAGGGGTTGAATTGCTCTACTGTACCGTCCGTACCTGTGCTCTTTCCGCTGTAACTCGAACTCCAACATACAACGTGGGACGTACGTACATACTTCGAAACAAAGAATGCCAGAGAAATGGTCCAGCCTGGGCCTGAGCCTGAGCCTGAGCCTGAGCCTGAGCCTGAGCCTGAGCCTGAGAATTTAAGTTTTATTCTCGTTCATAGCGCTTACACATCCTCGTACCTGTAGCTCGGTACTAGTACTTAAGCTTAGTCGTCTAGTTGGAAAAGAAGACTTGGCATTGACGCTGACACTCGCCTTGCGTAATGTTCCTCGCCGAGTGTGGATTTCCACTTTCTAATTCATACATGTACTTCTACATCGGCAAAAATTGCATCCCTCCCCGAAATCTACTAAGTACGAGTGGTTGTCTGGCCTTTGGCGCTCATTCGTATTGGTGCAAATAACGGCTCATAGCATCATCATAAATCAACTTCCGCTGTGACATGTTGCCACTCAAGAACATCTTTGTCCCCGGTCCGACGAATTGTGATATTTGTTACCGCTTTGCCGCCCTCTAGTGCATTGCATTACTCTTGCCCCGCCACGGACGCTGCTGCCACCTCGCCGCTTCTGCCGGTATCAGCGGTACTTATGATAAAACAATTGACCACCTCCACCCCAACCCCGGGATTTAGCAATTGCGACCAACGTATCGTCGCCTCTCCTTACCAACCCACGATACAGATTGATGATCGCTATACCCGTCACTATAATATCCAAACAAAAGCGCATAATACTCGACAGCGCTGGCGGACACTCCACAGAAGACGGGCAGTAGCCCAATCGATAGCTTGCCATGGCTGACCAGCCTCGCCACGGGGACCTTGAGGGCCAGGCGGACGACACAACACCAGCACCTACGAAACGCACCAGATGGGCCACGCGGAAGCTGAAAGGGAGGCAGGGAAGCCGCAAGAGGGTATCGATCCTTGAGCGCCTGCAGAGGGGCCAGAATGAGAAGAAGCGCGATTCCAGTGGGGCTGAGAGCTCCAGCAACCCCAGCGTCATGCACACTGTCGCAGAAGAGGACGAGGAGGAAGAGGCTGAATCGACTGAAGAGAGTCAAGATGGACCTGGCCCACGATCTGTGTTCGTCAATATGACACTGCCGGCTGATGCGGTCGATGCCAATGGCCACCCGACGGCACATTACGCAAGGAATAAGATCCGGACTGCGAAGTACACACCATTGAGTTTCATACCAAAGAACCTATGGTACCAGTTCCACAACATTGCGAACATATATTTCTTGTTTATGGTTATCCTCTCCGTAAGTATCACCAGCCAATCCAATCAATCCCATCTGCTTATCTGTGCGACAGATCTTCAGCATTTTTGGTGCTGTTAACCCGGGACTCAACGCTGTACCTCTGATTGTCGTCGTTGTCATTACATCTGTAAAAGATGCCATTGAAGATTGGCGGCGAACTATTCTCGACAATGAACTCAATAATTCCACTGTCCACCGACTCGTTAACTGGAAAAATGTCAATATCAGTTCAGATGACGTCTCGTTATGGCGAAAGATCAAGAAAGCCACATCGAGAGGCATCAAGCTTATATACCTGGCGATAAAGCGCCTCACATCTCGCAAAGACAAGTCGGAAAAGAAGGGGAAATCATATTCAGAGCGCGCAATGGACACCCAGCGTGCATCATACGAAACTTCTGCGACTAGACGCCAATCAGCATACTCTCAACGCATGTCGTATGCGTCTGCAGGGGACGATATCCAAATGGCCCATATGCCGCCCCCAAATATACGCAAAGATGCCAGCGAGTCCTCGAACCCATTTAAATCAGCAGCCGACTTCGAGGCGGAGGATTCGGGTGTTATAAGCCACTACCAGGGCGACGTTGTAAATCGCCGCCTCCCTGTGTCTAAGAAAGCGAGGTTCCATCAGGATTATTGGAAGAATGTTCAGGTTGGAGATTTCTTACGAATCTATAACGATGATCAGATTCCGGCCGACATCGTCATTTTAGCAACATCGGACCCCGAAGGCGCCTGCTACGCCGAAACGAAGAATCTAGATGGCGAAACTAATCTCAAGCTTCGTCACGCATTGCAATGTGGGCAATCACTCAAGCATGCCAGGGACTGTGAACAGGCCGAGTTTGTTATCGAGAGCGAACCCCCACAGCCAAACTTGTATCAATACAGCGGTGTCGCTCGTTGGACACAGGCGGATAAGAACGACCCTCATGCTCCCGGCCAGCCTATGGCAGAACCTATCTCCATTAACAACATGCTCCTACGAGGCTGCAATTTACGGAATACCGAGTGGGCCCTTGGTGTAGTCATGTTCACTGGATTCGATTCCAAGATTATGCTCAACTCAGGAATGACGCCCAGCAAGCGCTCGAGAATTGCGCGGGAACTCAACTGGAACGTTGTGTACAACTTCGTTATTCTCTTCTTTATGTGCTTCATTTCTGGGCTTGTCGAGGGTCTTGCTTGGGCCAGAAGTGATAAGTCGCTGCACTATTTCGACTATCCGGAAATAGCAGCGCCCGTCGAAGGTCTCATCACTTTTTGGGCTGCCCTCATTTTACTTCAAAACTTGGTCCCCATCGCTCTCTTTATCTCTGTGGAAATTATCAAAACCCTCCAAGCGGGCTTCATTTACAGCGATATACACATGTACTACGACAAACTCGACTACCCCTGCACGCCCAAATCGTGGAATATTTCAGATGACGTCGGTCAGATTGAATACATTTTCTCTGACAAGACTGGAACATTGACGCAAAACGTCATGGAATTCAAGAAGGCTACTGTCAATGGAATTCCGTATGGAGAAGCCTACACCGAAGCCCAAGCTGGCATGCAGCGTCGTCAAGGCATTGACGTCGTGAAAGAGGCAGCCAAAGCACATGAGCAGATCGCGGAAGCGCGGGTAAGGATGATTGCAGAGACCCGAAGGCTTCACAATAACCCTTATCTCCACGACGAAGATTTAACTTTTATTGCTCCCGACTACATTTCCGATCTTGACGGTGAGTCAGGAGAAGAGCAAAAACAGGCCACTCGACAGTTTATGCTAGCGCTTTCCCTGTGCCACAGTGTCATCGCCGAAGTTACTCCTGGAGATCCACCGAAAATGGAGTTCAAGGCTCAGTCTCCGGATGAGGCGGCTCTTGTTGCTACAGCAAGGGATGTTGGCTTCACAGTCGTTGGAAACTCGCATCACGGCATAAAAGTCAATGTTCTTGGCGATGAACAAGAATATACTGTCTTGAACACGCTAGAATTCAACTCAACGCGCAAGCGTATGAGCGCCATTATTCGCATGCCAGACGGGAGAATTATGTTGTTCTGCAAGGGTGCGGACAGCACCATTTATGCTCGCCTGAAGACTGGCGAACAGAAGGAGCTTCGTCAATCAACAGCAGAACATTTAGAGATGTTCGCTAGGGAAGGTCTGAGAACACTGTGTATTGCACAAAGAACCCTGGATGAAGAGGAGTACCAAATCTGGAATAAAGAGCACGAGTTGGCTGCCGCCGCCATCAATGACCGCGAGGAAAAGTTGGAACGCGTGTCTGAGATGATTGAGCAAGAACTTACCCTACTCGGGGGCACAGCCATCGAAGATCGCTTACAAGAAGGAGTCCCGGATACCATTGCTCTACTTGCTGAGGCTGGTATCAAGTTGTGGGTTCTGACCGGAGATAAGGTCGAGACGGCCATCAACATCGGCTTCTCCTGCAACCTGCTGAACAACGATATGGAACTAATCATCTTCAAAATCGAGGATGACAAGCTGAGCACTGCCGAAGAACAGCTCGACCAACATCTTCGGACTTTCAACATGACTGGATCGGATGAGGAGCTTCAAGCGGCAATGAAGAACCACGAGGCTCCTGCACCCACCCACGCTATTGTCATTGATGGAGACTCGTTGAAGCTTGTTCTCAACGAAACCCTACGACAGAAGTTCCTCCTTCTTTGCAAACAATGCAAGTCCGTTCTTTGCTGCCGTGTCAGCCCCGCTCAAAAGGCCGCTGTCGTGAAGATGGTGAAGACTGGACTTGACGTCATGACCTTGTCTGTTGGAGATGGTGCCAACGACGTTGCTATGATTCAAGAGGCCGATGTAGGAGTTGGAATTGCCGGAGAAGAAGGAAGGCAGGCCGTCATGTCATCTGATTATGCCATTGGCCAGTTCCGTTTCCTTCAACGTCTTATCCTTGTCCATGGTCGTTGGTCATATCGTCGTTTGGGAGATACCATCGCGAATTTCTTCTACAAGAATCTGGTGTGGACCGCCGCCCTCTTTTGGTATCAGATTTATGCGGATTTCGACCAGGCGTACTTATACGATTACACTTTCATCTTGCTGTACAGTATTGCTTTCACTTCGCTTCCAGTCATCTTCATGGGTGTTCTGGATCAGGATGTTAGCGACAAGGTCTCATTAGCTGTTCCCCAGCTCTACCGCCGTGGTATAGAGCGCAAGGAGTGGACGCAGAGGAAGTTCTGGTAAGTTACCCCGATCTACTTTCTCACACATGTGAACTAACATATTTCCAGGCTCTATATGCTTGATGGAACGTATCAATCAGTGATGTGCTTCTTCATCGTATACCTCCTTTTTGCCCCTGGCACCTTCGTCACATCAAGCGGCCAAGATGTTGGAGATCGCAACAGAGTTGGCGTCTACGTTTCATGTGGAGCCGTTATAGTCGTAAACGCTTATATCCTTCTCAATACTTACAGATGGGATTGGTTGATGGTCCTCTTGGTGGCCATCAGTACCCTGCTCGTATTCTTCTGGGTCGGCGTATGGGGCTCATCGGTTGGCACGGCGGTGTTCTTCTACCAGGCAGCCAGCCAGGTTTTTGCCCAACCAACTTTTTGGGCTATTACGTTCCTTATGGTTGTTGTCTGCCTGTTGCCTCGCTTTGTCGTCAAGTTTGTTCAGAAGGTCTACTTCCCTTACGATGTCGATATCATTCGCGAGCAAGTCAGGCAAGGGAAGTTCGACTACCTGGACGACGAATCATCATCATCAGCACCGTATACGCCAAAGACGATGGACTCATCTGCAACCTCATCGGACATCACGGATCCGACCAAGCAACCCATGGATTTCGATGATGACCAACGCCCGACTACCACAACCTATAACCCTCATAGTCAGAACAAAATCGACGGAACAGACTATGCGAGGCACCGGACATCTCTAGAGCCAACTATGGAAAACCCCAACCATAGGCTATCAGGCGATAGGCCTAGGCCGTCTTTCGACCGTATGCGCGCCTCGATGGATCGCGTCCGCCCCAGTTTCGAAGCCAGCAGCGACTTCACCTCCGCAGCCATGTTAACCCAAGTCGAGTCCAGCCACTCCCGCGGGCCCGTCCGCAGCAAGATGAGCCGCGTCTCTGACGAATAGAAGATGATAAGCGCTTCATCCTTACGATTCTAGCCACCGCTCTTACACACGGCGTTTGTACATTAATGCCCTCCTTTTCTTTCCCTCTGTACTACCCTTTTTCTTTTTTCTTTTTTTTTTGCGGCCATCCGGGGGCCAGGGATATCCAAGCATTCACGATTTGGATGAGCAATCTACTCTGTGCTGTTTCTGCGGCATTCACCTTGGCGCATGTCGGCGTTGCATCAGGTAGCCATGATTTATGGTTCCTTTTCTAGTTTCTCGGGAGGATGGGAAGGGCTTGCGCTGGAAAAAGCAGCAACCTTTGGGAGTGCGGCGTATGTGTGCTGTATAAAATTGTGTCTGGGGTGAGGATTTTGCCTGCCTTGGAGGGACTGGACTTGGGACTTTGCTTAGGTTTGGGGGAGTTGCGTTTGTTTTTGGGAAAACCTTGCATGATAGAGTAATTGTCCTTGTAGATACGAGTGTTAATAGTACAAAACAGTTCAAACTACTACCTCTCGAGATCTACGTTTGAATTCTATCGTGACTTCATGCTTCCCAGCATATATCCCTTGAACCTTGAATTCATCATGAAAGCACCACTAAATTGAGAGAGTCATTTGAAACCTGCCATTTTCATGTCCACTTGTATATTTTTTTCCCAATTCAGTATCAAAAACATATATTGACCCGATGTCATTTATGACCCAGTAACTCTACGCTCCAAATTCACTGTTAAAACACCTCGAAGCCGCCGGACTCGAGGGTACAGTAGCCAAAAACGGGGGTCGAACCACTCTGAAATTATCGACGCTAGAAAGAGCAATCGATCCCCAGGGACGGCAGCCATAACAAAGTACAAATGAATCAAAAGTATGATCGCAGAAATGCCGACCTCGATATTCTAATATCTCGATCGCTCATCTCGTGACCTCTCACCACGCCAAGCACTGGTTCGTGTCACAGCTTATCTTATCAGTGAACTTTATCGCGACACTCCAAATTCCTCAGCGGCGTACTTCGCTGGTCGCGTCCACCTAACTCCGAATATATATCCCTTTTTTGAAATTCAGACGAGTCCCGCCCACCACCCTGGGGCTTGCTTAAGATTTCTTTTCTGGATCAACCCATTGCACTTCTACTTCACGAGTTTCTTTGCGGCCTCTTGTGTTTACCCATTTTTGCCCAAGCCAGCTTCAACTAAACGCCCCGAGACTTGCTTTGCTCAATTCACAACGCCAGCCTTCCCCCAGCAAACAAGGTTCATCTTCATTGCTACAGCCCATTTTATCATAATTTCAATTGCTGGTGCCCCATTCAAGCTCAGTATGATTTGAGCAATGCTCGAAGTGCCACTTTATCCTCGCTATACCCCCCCTAATTCTGCACCTGGCGCCTGTCGCTGGGTTCAGACGTAGACCACACCATGGAGGGAATCTATGAAGAGCTTCAGGCTCTGCAGGGGTAAATTGACTTCACTTGCACTTGCAGATGTTGAGCGGCGGACTGACGTGAAAACAGGAAGATGGATGAATTCCCCCCCGACGCACACTGGTTCTGCCCGAAACGGACCGACGATGACATTGTCAACTACGGCGATCCGGACAATGATGAGGAGGGTGCATCCTCCGCTACGAAGATTCAATATATAAATGATGGGAAGACAAGATTACGCATTGCATACCGGTTCTCTATATCACTTGGGTTTTCTCCAGAGCAGGCTGAGGAGGCGGGTTTTGGGGACTCATACGAACGCCGTTTAATGGATCTCCTGACCACCTGCGACCAATGTGTCCGCAACTATCATACGGGAAGGAAGGAGTTCATAGGATACATGTCCGAGGAATTTGCCGATGAGGTTGTGGAGCAGCTATGCGATGTCATTGACCGCTTTGATTACTCTCGAATCGACAAAGGCCTCAGCAGAGCAGCTTCTCTTTTGAACTCCCTTCCCGTCGCTCAACGTACCATGCGATCACTTGCCTCCGACGTAGTTGCTCTCACGGCGCTCTATGAGGCATTGTGCTGCCCGTCGTATCACAAGTCCAAGGAAAAACTTTCGACTCTGCTGGGCGATGTGCTCCGGCTTGTTCAGACAACAAAAGTCCTCCGGATAGGGGGCATTGTCCCCGCGACGACCCGCTTCCTCTTCGACGCTGACCAGCATCGTCATCAATTTGCCAGCTTAGGCTGGAGGAAAGCACCCGAGGACCTCGACAGAAAATCTTTTGAGTGGGCTGTGCAAGATGCTCTGGCGGAACAGATGCAGTTCATTGCCGCGCCTGGCCGCTCGTTGGTAGAGATTCAACGGTTTTGGGAGGGGCTTGTTCTTATTATCAACAAGCTGGACAGCGATCTGATTACTCATTCTCTGCGCGGTTTAGAGGTTACTCCAGATATCTACCATCTGGCGCTGATCCATCTTTCTTGTGACTCTGAAGATATTCTGGCCAGCATTATCCACACATTAATAATGCTTCTTGGGAAATCCCCAAAGTCATTCTGGTCTGCATATGGGTCTATTTCTCCAACTGCTGTGGCGGAGCAGGTATTCAACTCTCCGGCGTTTGAGCGCCTTCTGTCTGGATCCCACATCAATGACCAAGGTCATGACAAGTATGCTTATGGCGCAACTTCCTGGATCACCCCTTTTATGGAATCACTCCCGGCCGCGCAGCAATACGACGCCTGCCATAGCATGCTTGTCAGTCTATTAGGCCGTTATCAAAGAGAGAGCATCCCAGATTCATCAAAGCTTGTGTGCTGTCGGGCTGGCTTGGCTGCCATTAATATAGTCTTGACTACGTTTACGTCAAAGGAATACACCATCAACACGTCAACTTCTTTTATCATGATCAACAACGTCTTGGGATTGGTTGATAAATTCAAGGATATGATTGTAAACTGCGCCACGGTGGCCAAGGGGACAGAAGGTCACACAGAACTATCGGAAGCCGGCTTACAAGTTATTCGTTTGGCGCTGCTGCTTGATTGCAGGTCTCTCAATGCCGAGTTCCTCGCTCTGGAGAATGGCAAGCCCGTCGACCATGGATTAGACAGCCACTCTGAGTCAATTTGGAAGTCCGTCCTTGATTCATTCCGAGTTAATGATATGAATATGGCCAACAGCATATTGCGAGGAATTACCCCTTTGATTGGCCTCGAGAAGTTTGTGTTGAAGGGCCAGCCAGAAGGATTACACAAAAGCATGGGGCGCTTTAACAACGCCTTTGGCCAATTAACAGAGATCGTCGCCAGTGTTTTTGAGCGCATTAGTGACTTCAGCGTGGAAAATCTCCGGCGCCTCTGTAGTGATATACCAACAGCCAATCCACTGTTTGCCGGTCTCACCTCAGCACATGCACCTACCTACGATGCGGCGGTTGCGTTAATTAAAGCCGTCACTGAAACAGATACCCGAAAGGAGGCTATTTCTGCCCTCCTCGAAAAGTTCATGGACACGCCGTTGATGGCGTTGGCATCTGCCGCAAGGAAGATCAATGAGTTTCGAACCTTTGCGGCTGTCCCAAAGGTCCTCAAAACAGGTGGCGATGTTTTGGGTGGGCTTTGCAATCCTCAAAGCGGTCTCTTGCGTAGCAAAGCCTCATTCACTCTCAAAGAACAAATCTCTCTTAGAACCTGGTGGACAGAGCAGTGGCAAGCCATTGCAACATCGTTCCAGACAGTTGAACAATGGAGCAAATATTATGACACTGACGTCTTGATCAATTTCTGCCGCGACGCTATGGAATACGCAGAAGCTCTGTTTGAGGAATATAGCATTGTGGTAAATGTTCTCAGCAATGGCTCCGGAGATACCACACCAGCTTCGAGGGAAGTTATGTCTCTGGCTGCTGCAAGAAAGACCGTTCTGAGGCAACCTTGTGAGGCGACTGCAAGCCTAGTCAAGTGGCTTCGGCTGAAAGATCAATATCTCGTCTCAACTGTGGTCAGCCTTGTCAGCAAGATCCTTCGTCGTCTCGGGGAGTTTGATATGGCAGTCGATGATAAGTCTGTGGAATATATCGACAGGGTCACATTTGACAGAATCAAAACAGTCTTGACTTCGCAGCAGAAAGCTGAGCTACGAAAGGCTATGGAGGAGCATAATGGCGTAAAGTACATCGAGCAGAAACCCCTGGTCTCCAAGACACAGGGCAAAATCGATGCCTGGTCTAAATCCGCAAATGGCGTCAAATATGAACCTTCCTCAACAGGCAAGCCACTCAAAGGCCAACAAGGTGTCATCGATGTTGAGCAATGGAAGAACAAGTCAGGTCTTCCGGATAATTCCATTGCTGAGGATGTGCGTTCTTTATCCCGATCGTTGGATCAAGGTAAGGGTACATTGGAGCAAATAAGAGCGCGCCAGCAAGCCAAATCAATTACGTCAACGAAGCCGGTCCCGATGAAACCTAGCATTGCCATCAGGTCCAACGAGAGTATAAAGCAATCCCGCCAGAGAGAAAAGGATGAGAAGAGGCAGCGTGATGCCGCAATTATAGCCAAAGCGAAGGCCTTAAGGACACCCACTGTTCTAGGGGAAGGCTCCGGGCTTAAAAATCTTGGTATTATTGGCAAAGACCATGCACCCGAGAAGGGAGAGATGATGGTATCCTCTAGTGAAGAATCAGAGGAGGAGGAGGAGGAGGGCGGGAAGACCTTGCTCAAGAAGACGAGGGAATCCTCCAAGAAATCCAGCGAGTTTGAGGCAGAACGACGACGAGCGTTGATGAGGCAGCAGCAAGGGCCAGTGAAGAAAACCAGAATTGTTCGCTCTGCGAAGGACATGCGCGCTCGATTAACTCCAGATATGACTCGCCTCCATCTTGATATCCTCAAATGGGACATATTCTGGGAAGGCGATGGACCTCCAGATGGTACTGGATGCGTGAGAATAGCCAACGCCTATCAAACTCCGGATAGTTACCGTGATGTGTTTTATCCGCTCCTAATAGCGGAAGCCTGGCGATCACTAAAAACCGATCGGGATGAGTCTAATTCCCTGCCTTTTGATATTGCCGTCGTTACCAGGATGTCAGTGGACAGTTTCTACGAAGTCAGCACCACGATGACAATGGCTGATCACCGCGAGGCGAAGATTAGAGAGGGTGACATTGTTTTGCTCTCCAAGGCCAAAGAGCCTCTGAAAGATAGAGTGTCTGCCCACTGCCTGGCCAGGGTATATCGTACCAACCGTAAGAAGGACGTGGTGGAAATATCCTACCGCCTCAATGGCACCGCCGTTAATAAACCTGGAGGACTTGCACTTGCGCCTAATACCAAGATCCGTGGTGTCAAGATTACAAGCATAACGTCGATTGAGAGAGAGTTCGCTGCTCTCAAGAGTATGGAATACTACGATCTATGCACCGAAATCCTGCGGGCTGAACCATCCCCGCTACTCAACTACCCCGATACCGCTCTCGCCCCAGTTCAACATAATTACGGTGTCAATAGGGCCCAGGCGAAGGCTATTTGGTCCGCTAAAGAAAACGATGCCTTTACATTGATCCAAGGTCCTCCGGGTTCGGGTAAAACGAAGACCATCGTTGCTATGGTAGGCGCGATACTGTCGCCAACCTTGGGGATTGGACCGGGCGTCTCAATCGCACGGCCCGCAGGTGTGCCAGAACCGAAAAAGGATACGATTGCGAAGAAGCTATTAGTCTGTGCGCCGAGTAACGCAGCCGTGGACGAATTAGTTTCCAGATTGAAGGAAGGAGTGACAGATTTGAAAGGCACTCGCCACAAGATCAATGTCCTCCGACTTGGACGAAGTGAGGCCATCAACTCTAATGTGAAGGACGTCACTCTTGAAGCCCTGACGGATGCTAGAATCGAGAAGGACAATGCAAATGGCAGTGCAGTCGTTCCGGAGCGTCAGAGATTACATCAGGAAGCCAAGAAAATCAAGGATGAGCTTGCCATCCTCAGGCCCAAACTTGAAGAAGCGCGCGCAAAAGGAGACAAGACCTTGGAACTCAGAACCCAGAGAGAAATCGATGGGAAGAAGCGCGACCAGGCTCGGATTGGTGCCAAAATCGACGAGGACAAGGATAACGGTAATACTGTTGCTCGTGATAACGAAATCAATCGTCGCCGCATCCAGCAAGAAATTCTCAACGGGGCTCATGTTCTATGCGCTACTCTCAGTGGTAGTGGACATGAGATGTTCAAGAATATCAGCGTCGAGTTCGAGACGGTCATCATCGATGAGGCCGCTCAATCTATTGAGATGAGTGCCTTGATTCCACTGAAGTACAACTGTACCAAGTGTATTTTGGTCGGTGATCCCAAGCAACTTCCACCCACGGTCCTCTCAACAGTTGCTGCTGAATTTGGCTACGACCAGAGTTTGTTCGAGCGTATGCAGAAGAACCACCCGGACCGGATCCATCTATTGGACACACAATACCGTATGCATCCAGAAATCAGCTCCTTCCCAAGAGGCGAGTTCTACGACGGAGAACTCGTTGATGGTGCCGGTCTGGAGAAGTTGAGGCAGAAACCTTGGCACTCAAGTGCTTTGCTTAGTCCTTACCGGTTTTTCGATCTCAAGGGTGCTTCGAGTCGCTCCGGGGGGCATTCTATGGTTAACCATGACGAGATCAAGGTTGCCTTGCAGCTTTATAAGAGACTTAAGACTGACTATCCTTCATTCGATATCAAAGGCAAGGTTGGTATAATTACACCATATAAGGGCCAACTTCGCGAGATCCGTTTTGCTTTGCAGCGGGAGTACGGTGACGACATTTTGGATGATATCGATACCAATACGACGGATGCCTTCCAAGGTCGTGAAGCCGAGGTTATCATTTTCTCCTGTGTGCGAACAATGGGTGGTGTTGGTTTCTTGAAGGACGTGAGACGTATGAACGTCGGTTTGACTCGTGCCAAGTCCTCTCTCTGGGTTATTGGAGATTCCAGCACCCTCCAGCGCGATCGAGTCTGGCAGAACATGATTCAAGATGCACGGAAGCGAGATCGGTTCACCTCCGGGGATGTCATGGCCATGCTGAGGAAGCCATCTGCCAAACTGACCCAGGTCCCCAAGCAGTTGGCCATTGAGGACGTGCAAATGGAAGATGTCGATTCCGACAAGCCTCTTGGTGGAAATTCTGACAGTCGCCAGCCTTCACCTCCGGATGTCGCTATGACTGATGCCCCTAGTATTGTCGAACAAAGACGAGTCTCAAGTGGCAAGGGGGCCATTAATGCGGCGGCTACTGGCGGAGGTCCCAAGCTGTATAAACCAGGTGAACCCCGACATGGGGCCTCAACAGCGCGGCCAACAATCAAGGCTAACCCCAAGGATAATTTGGCGATCCAGACAAGCCAAGCGCCAAAGCGTTCACGAGAACCTTCCCCAACCGGCAGTCCAGGCCCACCAAAGAAGGTAAAGAAATACCATCTTATTTTCTAATTCCGGTTCGGATTGCTAACAATAGTAGGTGCCTACCATATCTAAGGGATCTGCGAGGCCAAGCTTAACACCTCTCTCAAATTCTGGTGATTCTGGGAAAGACATCCCGAAAGCGAAAGTAGAGCCGAAGTCTGAGGCCGAATCTCGGTCGAAAGTCCCCCCTGCACCGCAGGTAGAGAGACGCAGTAGCAGCAGTTCGATGGGCGGTGAAACAAACGTAAGTGTGCTTCCCAGGTCAACTTGCAGATGACTAATGTTATGTATAGGGTTCTTCACGTCCAAAGCCACCTTCAGGTCTCCCACCACGTCCTAAAATCTTGAAAAAGAGGCCCCCTGCCGACCCATTCCTACCGGCAAAACCCCGAAACCGTTAAAACCAATATTTATGGTTGTTCGACGTAAACTTGTATTCAAACCATCATTAGGCGTCTAGGCATTTCAGCGACCAGCATTTATCGGCGTTTTACATACGACACTACGTTAGGAAGCGTTAATTCTAGTCCGGACTCCTGCATCGTTATGGCGAGGGAGTATTAGAGCCTTCATTTTATTTTTGCGGTGAAGGGCAGAGTTGCGACGAGGTACCCCCTTCATTTTGTGACACGATCAGTAGTTCTTGCATGTTCGAATTGGCCAGATATTTGGGATTGTGGCACATAAGTGTTGCATTCTACTTCCAGTAGCCCACAGCCTAAGCATGACAAAGCTATATAAACACCCCTAAACAGGCAGGCTACGGCTTGATCTCCTCCCCTCTCCAATCCCAGAACTTGCCTCTCCCATTCAAGCCCACCCTACCAGCCACACCAACCAACTTCTCCGCTGCGAGTTCCGGCGAGAACAGTTTATCTCCCTCCACATGCTCCCAATAATCCTTCGATAACTCGGTCTTCACACTACCAGGGTGCTGTGCAATCGACATAGCATTATCCCCGGACACACCCTGAAGATACAAATCAAACGTCTTCGCCAGGCTCGTCACCCCTGCCTTGCTCGCGCGGTACGTGTACCAGCCACCCTTGGTATTATCGGTCGTGCTCCCAACTCTGGCACCCATGGAGGAATAGACGGCTCGCTCAGGAAGACCCTCTTCGTGCTCGAGGACAGCGTTCTTGCGTGGCAGGAAGTCGCAGAAGTGCTTGAGGATCAGGAGCGGGCCGATGGTGTTTACCTTGAAGCTCTCGAGGGCATGGTGGGAGTCGATTTGTCCGGGAGACTTCTCGGGGAACAGGACGCCGGGGATGGAGTACGCGAGACGGAGGTGGTGTGTTTCTGGAGGGAACATCTGGCGCGCTTGGTCGGCGGCGGTGGAAATTGTGAACTCATCTGTATACTGTTAGAGTCTCTTCTCGAGGGAAGTCCCGGCGACGTCTAAGCCACGGGGCCAGCTTTACCAATGCAATCAAGCTCCAGTACAGTAAGGCGGTCCCCATCTACATCCTTTAAGCCGTCGAGGATTGAAGTCCGCACCTCCTCTGTGTTGCTACGTGAGGTGGCCAAAATGGGTGTCTTTGTGGTCTGCAGGAGGTGCCGCGTGAGCGCAAACCCAATCCCGCGGGAGGCAGGAGAAACGAAGCACCATGACATGTTTATATAGTTGCTATAGAATGTGTAATCTGGCTCTTCAAGATTCCGATATGATAAATAGACTGCCAGGGACTATGAGATGTGAAACTATGGAGATAGGTCTACCCTGGATGAGGGTCTACATGGTGTGGTCTGAGGTTAGTGAGCTAGTGAACATCTGATTTCATCGGTCAACGTCAATATGAGAAGTAATGTTGCGGTGGCTCCCATTAGCGTGGCGGGAGACATCCACTCAGAGCGACCGATTGCCGCGATCGAGATCTTCCCGCTTCCAAGAAGGCTTAGCGCATATCACCAAGCTTAGCATTCGTGGGGAAATATTAATCTTTGGGAGACAAACATGGTTGTCTTTTCGCTGTTACTGGGGAGGGGTGGCGGCGGTTATTTGAATATTTTAGGTCGAGTTATTTGTAGTTTAATAATATATGAAAAATATTTATTATACCTTATAATTTGTACATAGTATATTTGGGTTTAGTGAGACAATAGCAAAGCTCATCAGTATTCAACACGTACAATTACTGACAAAACCATATTTTTATATAGTCCTTCACCGCGTGTTTTTTTTATATGGATTTGCTGTTTCCCACAATGCCGTAGGATATTCCACTTGCTCTCTTATGCCCCCGATGGAGTTGGGTATTGCTCACTCTTTCATCACAAAACATTCCATGGTTACTGCCCTTGATAGTAATACGTTATTATAGATTAGAACTATCACTCTGGTAAATTGATATAGCCAAAAGCTCTTCGCGCATTGGTGCTGAATTGCTTGATGTAAACGTACAACTGGTATACCACGCTATTAAATACAAATCTAGGTAACCCGTCCTCTAAAGAGCAACATCCTGGAAGCTTGCAGCTCCAGGAGTCTTCCGACCCTCTTCCGTATCAGCATCTGCCTCCAGGGAAGGGCTTTTGGTAACAGGGCTTGTGGCAGCGGCGCTTGACTCCTCTCCATTCGTAGGTGACGCGGCTGGTCGCAGTGCAACCTTTTGCTGATCGTTATCTTCCACTCTGACCTTCTGCTCATCCAATGCCTCTACTTTCCTATCCTCGGAGTCATCCTCCTCTGACTTATCATCTCCATCCTCTTCCTTTTCGTTGTGCGCCTGGCCAGCCTCTGATGCTTCATCACCATTTGTCTGCTCGTTGTTGTTGTTAGGGAGGGCAGGCAGAGGGGCCTCCTCCTTTGCGGAACTAGGCTCAGCTGGTGCGGCCTGCTGCCCTGGAGCCGCAGGCCCCAAGTTAGCCATCCTCTGCCTCGGATCCGCATCGAGATAGTATTGCCTGACGCCCACAATCCTGCCGCCCCTTTCACAGCCTTCCACCCATTCCGGTCTCACAACAGGGATATTCATCTCTACGGCCTTCTCCCATGTAATGCCTCTGCCCTCTGTAGTCACAAAATGGGTGGTATCGATTCTAACGGTATCCGCGATCTTAGCCCCTATCCGCTCGACAGCAGCGACCAGGCTCTCCCTGAGTTGTGCTGGCAGAATGCCTGGTGTGACCGTGATGCCGCTGAGGTCGGTCATCTTGTGCGTCCTGACTGTAACTTTGTCGCTAGCGAATGTGCCAGCAGTAGTCCTTAGCACAAGATGAAACGTGTACTCGGTGTCGACAGCAAGGCCACTTATTTTCGTGCTTTCCATTGTTGTGGGCTGAGGAATGTTGCCTGCCTTCTGGCCATTGCGGAACAGGCTCAGGCTAATCACATCCGCGGTCGCAAGCTCGATTGGATCCCACTCAAGAACGATGGATGTTTGTGTAGCATTTCGGCAGCGCAGGACCGGTGCTGATGGCTCGGTCTCGCCAAAAGAGTGGAAGATTGAATCCTGTAGCTGGCTGAATGCGTCTTGCGACTGGCTCTCGGAATCGAAGTTGCGGGCAACTGTAATATCGACAATGCTACCAGATGAGATGTTTGGAGGTAGTAGGATGGATGGGAACTCGATCTGTTTGTATCATCGACGTTGTTAGTTGGGGCACTCCGTAGGGCATGACGTTGCCTATTTGGGTTGATTGGAATCTTACGAGGCGTTTGTCCTGTGTCAATAGTACAGCTACCCCGGCATCGACCTTGCCCACAGTCAAAGAGATTAACATCTTGTATGTGAGGTGTCGCAAAGGCGGATTGGAGAGGGTGGTCTGAATTGTTTATGGCCTCGTGAAGCTTTGGGGCGACGACGACACCTTCAGGGACAAGGACAAGCTTATCTCGGTCTTGGCGTTCTTGAATTGGACCTTCATGGCGCGCGATCATCCACTCTTCTTCTATAAGATTATCTGTACACTATTTACAACCACTCTTTATACACCAGCTCTTCGTACAATGCTAATAGTTTACATGTTTAATATGGCCTGCGGTATTACCGATCCACGCTGTTTAAGCTTTGCTTGGGTATCATTCCGTCGTTTTTCCTCTTCACTTTCGGTCGTTTTGGCTTCTCTGTTTGTAGCCGCTCAATCTCAGCAACAACTTTGTCTGCCTGCTCTTCCACTTCTGGCCATTTCGCACGTAGAAGCTCGGCGCGTGTCATCATGTGTACGCTTCCTACGAGGTTGGGCTTGGGGACCCCGGCGCCATTACCGTCAATCCTCCTCCCGTTTGTATCGTATCCCTTTCGTTTCAACGCCTGCACAAATGCCGCCCTTGCCCTGTTGCTGAGCCACGAACGAACTGCACTCTTTGGACCGACTTTACCGGAAGTCAGGCAGTTCCACCATAGAGGATCGGTGCGGGCTTCCCATTTGCGCTTCATGATTTCGTGCCTGGGATGTGAGGGAGTGGTGAGTTGTACTTTTGAGTTTATTGGTGCAATATGTTCTTTGGACCACACAATCTGTACTATATCAACCCCCCGGATATTCTGCCTTGACAGACCAGCGGGACCAATCTTTATTTTGGCTACTGGTGAGAGCATTTTGTAGTTGGTATGCGCTTCCAATCGCATGCGATGATCGAGCTTCTGCACTGGAGTTGTTTCGGTAATAGGCCAGCCAGGTCGAGGATTCTGCCGCCTTCAGTAGGCATCGGTTGGCTCCGAGAGAGGGTTTGTAGCTTCATTCATTTCAAGTCCATTTTGTCGTGCTTCTTTGTGGCTCAGATCGTAAATCTTACGAGGCCGTGGATATAAACGCCGGTTCCAAATGGGGAGCTCTACAAGCGTGCAATAGGGTGGCGCTGAGTGGCTATCTCCTCGCTTGATCCAAAGTTCAGAAAGGGACTAGCTGACTCATCCCCCACCTAAACTTAGGATTCACCCCACCAACGATAAGTCATTAGGCGCCCATCGACACACAACTGTCCCACTTGCAAACTTCATATAAAGCCTACCCCTCTTGGAGCCTGAGCCCCGGAGGAAGAACATCAGATTCCAGATCATCAAAGATCAAAACTACGGCATTTTAATCAGGGAAATCTGTCAATATGCCGAAGAATAAGGGAAAAGTAAGTCGCATCCGAAATAAATCACCCCGCTCTTCATTTTCATTGAGGCCCAACGGCGAACAACTCGTGTGCACCATACTGACGCCTCTTACCAACAGGGTGGCAAGAACCGTCGTCGTGGAAAGAACGAAAACGACAATGAGAAGCGTGAGCTCACATTCAAGGAGGAGGGTCAAGGTATGTTTCGCCCCCAGCAGTTATACCCGCCATCATCGGCCTCGCCACCAGATCGTTAACGCCCAACCACAGAATACGCCCAGGTCCTGAAGATGTTGGGTAACGGCCGTCTCGAGGCTCTCTGCTTCGACGGATCCAAGCGCCTCGCACATATCCGTGGCAAGCTTCGCAAGAAGGTCTGGATTAACCAGGGAGACATCATCCTGCTGTCGCTCCGTGACTACCAAGACGAGAAGGGCGACGTTATCCTCAAGTACTCCGCCGACGAGGCCCGTTCCCTGAAGGCCTACGGTGAGCTGCCCGAGAGCGCCAAGATCAACGAGACCGACACCTACGGCCAAGAGGGCGAGGGCGACTGCAACTTCGAGTTCGACGAGGACAGGAGCGAGAGCGAAGACGACGAGGCCGGCACCGGAGCCAAGGATATCGAGATCGACGATATCTAGACAAGTTTGGCGCGCACAGCGGCCAAGAGTGTGGTGTGGACTGTCTTCTCTCAAACGATTCTGCAATGGAAAACGAACTCGACAGTATATCTCTTTTGTTACTATTGCCAGATGGCCTGGGCGCAGTGGGAGAGACGCTGTGGTCCTCGTCGTCCGTGCCCTTCAATTCTGGTGCGACGTAGAGTTAAATTTATAAGTGTTGTGGGTTCGCATTGTATGTATGGTTAGCCTTGTGCGGGGGAAATCGCTATTAGCGCTGCTCTCCGTGTACTGCATCTTAGCATAGACTACGACGAAACACATGACCCATGCAAACCTAAAGTTTTTGATTGTGCTTTTAATTAATGTGTCTCTATGCGAATCTCAGCCAGCGCATGTTGCTGCGCTCTACTGAGCCAGGAGGAGACTGCACCCAAGACGCCAACGAACAAAAGCCCATTACATTGTGACAATTTTCGATACAACCCCCACCAACGGACAGACATCCACCAGGGCTTTTACCAATCATCTTCGTCATCCTCGTCATCTGGTCTTTGTTAGCTGCTTTCAGAATAGCCGTAGAAATAAGAACTTACCACTAGCGCTAACTTTCTGCTTCCTTTTGTTGAGTGCCTCCGCCAACGCATCAGCCAGGCCACCGCCGCCACCACCAGTAGTCGGAGGTAGCCCGCTTCCAGCCGGGCCAGTATCAGCAGCAGCAGCGCCAGGTACAGCAGCGGCACTGCGATCGCGCACTTGACTGCGGTCCACCTTCTTGAGAGCTCCGATACCGCCAGCCTGTTTGATGCCAGAAAGCAGGTCACTACGGTCACCAGTTGGCTGTGGCATATTAGGCACCCCAGAGGCGTAGCCTGAGTCGTGGTTGGGCATTGGAGGTGGGGGAGGTGGCCCAGGTGCGCCAGAATCGCGGCTGGGCATGGGTGGTGGAGGAGGGGGTCCT
>JPJW01001804.1:0-11097 GCA_000750755.1 Pseudogymnoascus sp. VKM F-4513 (FW-928)
CCCTCACCCCCCCGCCGCCACACTTCACCATTGCCACTAGCAGTGCACAGGGAGCAGGGCTTCCACGCTTTGCACTGGACCACAGGCAGGATCGCCAACTCCGGGGCATCGCAATGCATCGCCCCATTGGGCACCAGGGTGACAGGCAGCATGCATACATATGTAGATCAATCGCGGCCAACCCACAGTCTTTGCTCCCTCGTTGCTTCTTGTGTGCGATCAATGTGTCTTATCAATCGTTGATGTCGTCGTTGCTGCCGTCGCCATCATCGGTTCCTTCAACAACATTCTCAAAAGTTTAACGTGACAGCGCGGTCCGCAAGCATATCGCGCGACGCAGCGCAGTCGTCACCATGTATCAGGCCTCTAATGTCTACGTTATTTGCGGCTTCGCTGCCATCGGTATGTCTAGGGACCCCTCGCTATCGATCGTCGGCGAAATGCCATGGATTCGACATACGCTTAAAGGCAATCGTGCTGACCAGAGTGTAACGTATAGGCGGCGGGTTGTTCGGTTTCGATATTTCCTCCATGTCCGGTGTCATCGGAACAATGGCCTATAAGCGTTATTTTGGTAATCCGTATGTTGAACCACTCGTGCATGTCTGGGGTTATGCTGATGGAATGATAGTGTCTCGTCGATCCAGGGAGCCATCACAGCTTCTATGCCCTTTGGCTCCTTCTTCGGTGCTCTCATATCGTCATTCATAGCCGACCGCTACTCCCGTCGAACCGCCATCCAATTCTCCTGCACACTCTGGATCATCGGCTCCATGTATGTCCCTACTCCCCATCACCATCAACCTCTGCTAACCAAGCGCCAGCCTACAATGCGCTTCCAACGGCATCCCGATGCTTGTGGTAGGCCGCGCCATATCTGGCATCTGTATCGGCATCGCCTCTGCCATTGTACCAGTCTACCAATCCGAAATCGCGCCGAAAGAGATTCGTGGTCGCATTGTCACCCTCCAACAGTGGGCCATCACATGGGGTATCCTAATCCAGTATTTTATTCAATACGGCGCATCTTTTGTCGGCGGCGGCCCCAATGATCCCAATCAACCCGAGACCGCATTTCGAATCCCCTGGGGCCTCCAGATGATCCCAGCACTCATCCTCTTCTTTGGCCTCTTCTTTCTACCACGTAGCCCGCGCTGGCTGGCCAGCAAGGACCAGTGGGACGAAGCGATCCAGGTGCTTGCGGATCTGCACGCAGGCGGCGACATCGACCACCCGAAGGTGCTGGCTGAATATCAAGAGATCGAGGAGGCGCTGCGCTTCGAGCGTGAGGAGGCTACGAGTAGCATGCGCGCACTCGCAGCGCCACGCATGGCAAAGCGTGTGCTTCTTGGTATGAGCATTCAAACATGGTCGCAGCTGGGTGGAGTGAACGTGCTCATGTACTATGTCATCTACGTGATGGAGGCAGCGGACATCGGATCGCCTATGCTCACAGCCTCGATTCAATACGTGATCAACGTGCTTCTCACCCTCCCAGCCATTATCTACATCGACCGATGGGGCCGCCGGCCGTCCCTTCTCCTCGGTTCCCTCTCCATGATGATATTCTTCTTCATCACCGGCGCAATACAGGCTGTCTACGGCCAACACGTCATCATCGAGGAGTCAAACATCACATGGGTCGTGCGTGGCAACAAAGCCGCCTCTGGCGCCATTGTAGCCTGTTCCTATCTCATCGTTGCGACATTCGCCACAACCTGGGGTCCAGCATCGTGGTGCTACCCAGCAGAGATATTCCCCTCGAAGGTCCGCGCAAAGGCCGTCTCCCTAGCCACCGCCTCCAACTGGTTCTGGAACTGCATCCTCTCTTTCGC
Source organism: Pseudogymnoascus sp. VKM F-4513 (FW-928) (assembly GCA_000750755.1). Taxonomy (NCBI): domain Eukaryota; kingdom Fungi; phylum Ascomycota; class Leotiomycetes; order Thelebolales; family Thelebolaceae; genus Pseudogymnoascus; species Pseudogymnoascus sp. VKM F-4513 (FW-928). The sequence continues at coordinate 1,836 of JPJW01001804.1, forward strand.
CGTTCCCCCGATGCTGTATCATATCAACTGGCGCATGTACATGCTCTTCGGCACTTTCAACGGCTTGGCGCTCATACATATTTATATCGCAGCGCCAGAGACCAAGGGCAAGTTGCTCGAAGAGATGGACGAGGTGTTTGATGGCGGACGTCGCGCTTGGGAGAGCCAGCCAAAGGGGTCAAGGTTAGATGACCTTGCCCGTGGTATTGCGGAGGGTACCATGTTGCCACCGGCTAGAGCATACAAGGGTATCCGTGTTGAGAAGGAGATTAAGCGCGATAGCGTGGGAGGAGGGAGGTCCAGCAGCACGGTTAGCCTGCAACCTTACCATGCGCATTGCGAGGCAGAGCCGTGAGACTGCTCAGTTCGGCGGTGGAGTGGCGGGTGATGACTGGGAAAGGGGCTTATATTCACGACACATCACAGCAACTCGTTGAGCGGGAACTGTAGTACGATCCGTATAATTTGCCGGCGCCTCTGACAAAGCATCATCCAGTCTCGAATTATAGACTGCCATAATCGTTTGCAAAGACTGTGGGGTAAACTAACGCGGATCAGTGGCCAGGGCCAACAAACAAAACACAAAACAACATACATTATGAAGGCGTATTTTTGGCAGTACGGATCTATGACTGGCATTTGGATAGCGAGGCTGGGGTACGGAATACAGGACTTGACAGTCGTTTGGGACGGTATATGGAATGGGTATGGGGAGTTAGGCCGAGTGCTGTACGTATAATACCTTACTCTGCACTGCAGCACTGAGGTCGGGCGTACTGCGGCTGGAAGTCTCGCGCGTCAGTGGCGTCTGTGTATCTAATGGAAGGAGCTTCGATTATGGCTTTGTGGCTTACATGAGTGTGAGACCTACATGAGCGGCAGCGGTTCGCTGGTGGGGTTGGCAGGTTCATAGCCCAAGACTATCCTAGCTGTGGCATGTATGGATGGCTGGCTACTGCGCATATTATATACCAAATACTATGAATCTGATTTTTTATCACAGAAATTATCGAGTATGGCCCTTAATGAAACACAGTAAACTACATCGAGTCACGGAACAAACGGACAGCCCAGGACCTGTTCCACAACCCATCTCGCTGAGATCAAGCATACATCAAGTGCTATATATTCTGCAGACCCAGTCCGCGGAACCTGGAGCCATCGAAGCATACGGCAGCCGCACCGACCTCTTAAAGGCCCGGAAGCAAAGACGATCGGACGTTCTTCCGATACTGCTGCCAGTCCTCCCCGTACTACCGCAACGTGTTAGCCTCCGCTTCAGCGATCACTAGGACTCAACTCACCCGTCCCGCACAATAACGGTCAAGCACCGGGATACCTCTTCTCGTAAAGTCGTAGTAGAAGAACCAGAACACCAGCCCGCCCCATATAGGTCCCGCAGCCGCCAACGCATACCCAGACCGCCAGAGGCAGTACCCGCCATAATTGATGTGCCGTGCAACTCCAAAAAGTCCACCAGTGAATGGTTTCCCCTTGTTCTCCGGACGGGCCTTGAAGCTTCTCCGCTGGAGCTCGGAGGCGGTTTCAACGAGCATGCCAGTGACGACCATGGCTGTTCCCAGGATAAAGGCTGGGGGAAGAGAGTTGAGGTCGCGTGGCGCGGGGGAGAGGATCCCGAGGGTCGTGAGGATAGAGGAGGCGGCGGTTGGGAGGAGAGGGGCGAGGGGCGCGATGGACCACAAGATTGAGTTAAGAGAGTTGAAGAGGGTATTGAAGAAGCCGATTCCAAAAGAGTCTAACGGGCGCATCTCGGTCTCGGCAATTCGGTAGAGCCAGTAGACATGCTTGACGCTGCTCGCGGCGGCGAAAGCTATGATGAGACGTGCCTGGAGGGGGAGGGCGGAGAAATTGGCCAAGGTCGGAAGGGAGTAGGGTCCGGGGAGGAAGGGAGGGAGTGCTGGAACGCCAATGGCGCGAAGGCCGGGCGAGGCGAGGCCGTATGCTACGAGGCCATATTGTAAGAAGGTATCGGCGCTGCGGATTCCTGCGAAGAGGGCGGAGCTGAAGGGTGACGAACGCTTAATGCGGGAGAGGTTGTCGCGAAGGCCAGTGCTCGGATGAGAAGAAGATGAAGACATGGTGTGAAAGTTTAGACTGCACTGCAGCAATGGGACGTAAATTATTGGAATATTAAGAGATAGAAGATATTTAGATAAAGAGTTAGATAACTGGACATATTCGGACCTCGGGCCTTCATGGATTGCCATGATCTGTAAGCAGAAGACAATTATGACATGGATTATTACCATGATCGGCCGGCACCTAAAGCGGGGAGATGTCGACGACATTGGAGCCGACGTAATATGCTTTAATACGTATTTGACACGCGCAAAACTAGATAATTGACGCGGTTATTCATACCTGTTTAGCGTCAACCACTGATGTGACGCGAATATGAAATATGGAGTTTTATCATAATTATCGCAATTTTGAGATGCGTAGTTGGGGCTACGTACATGTCACAATGCTTGCTGTCTAATAGACTATGGCCTGCATACGGCGTACTGCTAATGGTGGTGGTGGCGAATACCGGAACGAAAGAGCATACAGCTGCCCCGGAATATTATTTCTACTTTAATGACAGTTTAATAATGAAGTAGCCTAACACAGTCTATCAAAACCATGGCGGACTTGGCCCCGTTCCAATGTGCACTTGATCCCCGCAATGCGCTTTTCCCCGCATCCGCGCCATCAAACGGCAAGTACCCAATCTTGACATCCCCAGGCTGACTAGTCCTTATGAAAACAAACCACACGTTCGCGCCTATGCTGTCGATATTATTCTTGAGCTACACTGAAGCTATGCTTCCATTGCCCTTCCCCGCATCCGCGAACAAATTTGAAAGTCCAATCTGGAAATGATCGGACATTGGTGCGAAGCTTAAACGAAACACTATCTCGGAGCTTGTCCCTCCGTGTCCCCTCTCCACCGTGTGAACATTCCCTATTTGCCAGAGTGCCAAATGCTTGACTGCTCTTGGAATAACCTGCCGTTGTTCCTAGAAGTTTATATCGATATACTATATTTTGATTGCTCGTGCGGCGACATGGAGATTGCAGTATCTCATGGGCACGGGCAGAGAAGGACGCATATAAAGCTCCTCTCCCCACGATGATCGTCGCCCTGTGTGATTGCTGGGGCCCTTCCAGATTCTAGGCTTCTGTTTCCATCTCCGTTCCTTGTATTCACGATGATTTCCTCTGCGATTCTCACGGCGGGCCTCGTGTTCTCGGCGGCGGCTGCGGCTGCACCGCCTCGGTGCCGTGCCAATTCCAACTACAAAGGCTGGGCTTCCATGAAGCATGCATTCATTTTGTAGGCTCCTCGATCTTCTGTGACTTCCAATGTTAACCGCGTCAGTGGCGACTCTTACACCACCAACGGCTTCAACGTATCCCTCACCCAACCAGCACCAGGTAACCCTCTGGGTAACCCCCCATACCCGGGATGGACTGCTGCCAATGGCCCCAATTGGCCCGACTTCCTCACCGTCAAGTACAATGCATCTGAGATATTGACATACAACTTGGCATACGGCGGCGCGACCGTATCATCATCACTCGTAGCGCCCTACGAACCCACCGTGCTATCCCTCTCAGACCAAGTCGAGGACCTCTTCATCCCAACGTACGCCTTCAACGGCCAATGGACGAGTAGCGACTCGGTCTTTGGCATCTTCATCGGCATCAACGACGTCGGAAACTCATTCTACTTGGGCGATGACGCAGTCCCCATACTGAACAAGAAGATCTTTGCCGTCTATGATGGTCTCGTCAAGGAACTCTACAACACTGGCGCGAGGAACTTCGTTTTCCTCAACGTGCCGCCGACAGACAGGAGTCCGTTAATGATTGGCCAGGGCGCAGACAGTGCAGCTCTTATTGCTAAGGACTTGACGGCCTTTAACAGCGCGGTTGCAACTCTAGCCGCGGGCGTCAAGAAGAACTACGCCGAGACGAACGTCTTCACAGTAAACGCGTGGCAGGCATTTACGGACGTGCTCAACAATCCCGCGGCGTTCCCCGCTACTGCTGGATACAAGAATACCACTGAGTACTGTGTGGCATACGAGAAGTAAGTTAGATGCCTATTAGGCACCCCGTTTCACGAGGAATACCGATAGGATGCTAATTGTGTGCAGTGGTACCCCAGAGCAAGATACCCTCGACCCCTCGTGCGGCGTTCCCGTCAACCAGTATTTCTGGCTGAACAGCCTGCATCCCACGTCGCCCATGCACGACGTTCTCGCGGAGAAAGTAGCAGCGCAGTTAACGAGTGGACCGAACGTGTGCTAGAGGCACGAGTTGGCGTGGTATGCGGATAGACAGCCAGTAGGCCATTTTGTATTTTGAAAATGGGGACATTAGAATGAGCAATTAATGTGAGAATGAAAGGTATGGTCTTGTGCGCGCGCTCCCTTGGTTCACTATCTGCGATCTACATCAAGGGAAGTGATGTTGAGCGGTGCTTCATAGCAGAGGGGCGAAAATTGCAGTTCCAGGAACCAGTCTTTCTTCGCACTTTTAAATTATTCCAAGTCTTGTACAATGACAACTTCCACCGTGGGCCATTTTGGGCCTAGATTTGTGCACTGATGTAGCAGAAATTCTTCGACCAGTGATTTTAAGTGGCTTCCAGCAGCGAAAGGATCGTCGACCTGACAGATCTTGCCCTGTAAGTAAAGATCGAGTACTGTGAACGCTGCACGTAAGCGTGGCTGAATGCGCAGTCCCAGCTCTGGTGGGATTAAAATAACAAGCTGTTGGATCGTTTGAAATACGGTAAGGCGCTTGCAGGTCTCAATAACGTCCCTGTATGAAGACCATACAACGGCCAAACTTCTAACCTGAGCAGAAATTGGTTTAGGCGCCAATGCATCGATGCAATAGAAGCTAAATTCCCCATGCCCCAGGAAGAAGGTTGTCCTCGAAATGTCGAGCCAACCCGCAAGATAATAGGTAGACTCTTCTGATGCGGCCGCAAATTCACTCCTGTGACGGGGTCCTTTCATTACATGCCAGGCTTCTTTACATGTCCGGGCAATGTGCGATTGGTATGTTGGCAAGACCGGCCTCACAGAATTCAGCTCTCCCACAGCCATAATGAACTCCTCCGTACCCGATTTCGGTATGAAATCGACGATAACATGGTCGGGCAGAGCATATTCCCATATCTTAAACCGGAGCTCAGTAGTGAGAGCTTGAAATAAAGTAAAGCGACTGCTAGTATTCATTTCACATGCATGTAATGAAAACTATTGTTGGCAGCTGGGTTGGGTGATAGTGCACAGAGCAAATAACCAGTGGTTCACCGTCGTCCTGTTAGCGCGCGGGACGCAATAATATATACCCTCAAAGGACGCTTGGCCTCAAACACCGCTGCCTTGAAACCACTCATTTTGAAAAATGTAACATGACAAAGTGGCCCCAAGACAGACAGATGGCTTTAAAGGGGTAATATTGTACGTAGAAATGTTTGATCAGCTATAGATTCTTGGTAAACAACAAGGCTTAGTCTTGTCTTTCGCCGGCGAAGCAACATTGCCCACAGCAGCAATGGAGAACCACAGTCTCGATACAACGGTTATTGACGAGACTCTAGTTGCCTCCATCTCACGCATTCTAGTCGAAAGCAACATTCCTTGTGTGTTGTGGGGAAACTACCTTCTTGCAATATATGGAGTACCAAGCATTGTTGATGTAAGCTCCTCATCAACCGTTATGTAGGTTGCAACTGACATTGTGTAGTCGATCGATTTTATCGTTCCCGATGACCTCGTCATAGCCGCGGAGTCTGCGCTTCAAACAAAGGCCTAGCTGACTGCAGTGAGCTGGAATTATGCACTGCAGTGGTGAAGACGCGGACGTCCCCACCTCCCGCCGTCCATTTCCACATTGATGCTGAGATGACGGTCTCGATATATACGCAATATTCAACGTTGTGGTTTCTCCCAGAATTAATTCTCAACAAGATTACTCATTCGCCCGACTTTATCCTGGCGTCCGACTCTCGTCTCCCACCTCCAAGACCAGGTCGAGGGCGTGGTGCCTTCCACGCAAGCCCTTTCCCAGTATACATTCCTACCGCTCATCGCCTTTTAGAAGCGTTTATATGTCTCATTTTAAGGCCGCCCGACGGCAAGTACAGATGCTTTGCGATCGCTATGGTAACCTACATTGGTGAATATGTGGACGAAGACGGACTATTAAATGAGGAGAAGGTCGAGAGTCGGTGTAAAGAGTTTTACTCGGGGCTCAAGAATGGCCGGAAGCCGATGAGATCTCTTGTTGAGGACCTCAAGGCTGGTTTTGAAGGACCAACTGACTGATGTATTGCTTCTGTTGGCGTTAGAGATGCGAGCGGTTGTGAAGTGAGCCTTTGGAAGAAACAATGCCACGAGAGCTGTGTAAAAGGGAGTGCACCCAGTTACAGTATGTGGGATCTCAGTCACGAGCGCCATCTACAATGTATAAATCCGACGCGTGTCGCGGGCACTCGTGGGCCCAGGTATGATTTGAAGGACTTAATCCTCTGGCTATATATTTATTCGGCGGCTAAACCTCCATTTGTAGATCGCAAAGAAATACCATCGGAGACTCGGCCATAGCTGCCATTTTATGGCACATAGATCTGTAGATCATCACCAAAATAATATGTGGCTAAATGCCTTGGCGGAGGCATCTGATATGTCTGAAACACGGAACTCAAGCATTCCCCATGAAATGGCGTCGGGAAGCCACGCTACACTTAATGCCACACATTAAACCGTTTCTATCAGTATACACGCGGATTTGTGATTGGCATTCTTGTTTATCTCCCGGCCTAACTCAAGTTGCAATAAAAGTGAGATTTGGAACTTGGTAACACTCTATTCAGGATCGACACAAATGACATATGGAGAATATAAGAGGCTTCCCGTGCCCACCGGTTTTAGATTTCCTCTAATGTGGGTGACCTCCTAACAAGTACGTGAAAATGAAGTCTCAAGTTATTGCTTCCCTAGTTGCTCTGGCGTCGACAGTGGCAGCTCATGGAGGTGTGTGTCATTATGCCGTGGATGGGACGGAATATAACGGGTACGAACACGCATATACTATCGTTTGAAACCAATTATCTAACAAAGATAGAACACTATGGCATCTCTGGGATTTAGAAAATAATCCTATTCCTGACCCTCCGCAAGTTCCGAGCATCCAAAGACGTTGGGATTTCAACCCCGTTTTCGACGTAACCAGCGGAAACATGACATGTAACTGGGATGGCGCGTCCACAGCATCATCTCTCCATGCTCCTATACGTGCTGGCAACAACATCACGGCATATTGGGATAACTATATGCCGGACGTTTTCCCCAATGTCTGGCCTCACTCGATTGGACCTGTTCTCGCATATATGGCTGCATGCCCGGGAGACTCATGTGAGGGCTTCGACGGAAGTGGCGATGTGTGGTTCAAGATTGGCCAGGTAGGGTTATCGCCAGAAGCTGAAGATCTGCGTGGTCCATGGCAACAAGGAGGGCTACTCCAACCAGGCGAATTCCCTGCCCCTGGATATACGGTGGCAATCCCGAAGAATCTCAAGCCAGGAAAGTACCTGATCAGACATGAAGTCATCATGTTGGCCAGCAGACCACCACAGTTCTACATCGAATGTGCGCAGTTGAGTATTACTGGAAATGGAACAGCGTCTCCGAGCGGCGATTACCTTGCTAGTTTCCCAGGCGCGTATTCAGATGAAGGTACGCTGAGCCTACCCCAGATGCGGCATTAGCGGAGTAGGCTAATTATTTGCTTGTAAAACAGATCCAGGGCTTGCAATGTCGCAGTGGTGGGTATGTATAACCTCCAATGCGCTTGGATTTTGCCCCGAAGTCTATGGTGCAGTGCACAAATATGTGCTGTTGTGATGATAATATAGCTAACCTCAACTTACAGATGGGCCCCAATGGTTCACCATTCCAACCTGAGTGGAACACAACAGTTAGTTTCCACGATTTTTATGATATTATTCCGTTGCTGACAAGAATAGGAATATCCATTCCCGGGACCCGAAGTGTGGTCTGGACAGTAAAAAGCGTCCGTATTCTGTCAACGAACTTGGGCCTGCCCTTGGATATTTTACCATATTATCGTTGCCGTGGACAAAACGGGCAGTCCGAAATGTATATAAAAAGACAGGTGCCCATTCCTCGACACAGCGGGACTGCTGGTACATCTATCTGCTCGATTAATCCCGGTAGGCCCGCAAGGTGCTCGAGAGGAATGTACATATTTGAAAAAAGCTAGATAGGGACACGACATTACGACAGTGAAATTAAGCTTTCGGCACTTGAGGCACGGGAAACTAAATCCAGCAGCTTCAATGATATCATTATATATTGTGGTAGCAGCCGTATAGCGTGCGGTTTGAGATATGCATCATACGTCAGTACCGTACAGGTCAGCATCTCAATTGTCAGGTCTTGTCCTATGATGGGGTAGTAGTTAAATTCGGCCCAATGTTTCCCCTGATGCTCCAAACCCATTTCCAAACGGGTGGCTAACTGCCGTCTCCTCCCACATTTGTAAAATCTCCGGCTCCCCACACATTTGATCCGGATTTTCGAGATATGGCCGTATTAGTGCCTACCAATCAGCCGTATGCATTCCTAGGTTATTATATTACATATACACCTTGGCGGGGAAGGTCTCCAATGAGGGCGTCCTTTGGATATGAAACGTCTACAATTTGCCGCCTTGGCAAAATAGATGGAAGAATGCAGTTCAACCACATGATCTTCCCCGGACTCTTTCAAGTCTCGCCCATGGTCTCGAAGGCAATTTTGGTGAACGCTCAACGATCCCGCCGTCCCGCTGGCTGGACACGAGGGCCGACGTATATATTACACTCTCAATGAGGCCAAGTTTAATATATGACGGCCTTGTGATGAGGCGTTGCCAGCACGGATCCTCTTTATATCCCTCCTTATAATGCTGATCATCCGCCTGTCTGCTTGAAAGATCTGCGAGATTTGCATTTTCAAAGTTATCATTGTATACTCTAAAGTTGCCAAGATGAGATCTACAATCCTGCCTATTGTTGCGGCTATTCTAGCCCAGCAAGTCGCTGGACACGCTACGTTCCAGGATCTCTGGGTTGATGGTGTCGATCAGATATGTTGCCCCACCCAGATCCTTTCACATATTTAACTAACTGGGTGCTTACCAGTCCACTTGTGTCCGCCTGCCGGCGACAAATAAC